>CABFWB010000105.1:36951-50108 GCA_902151455.1 Timema bartmani | reverse complement strand
TTTTTAGTTGCGGCGATTGTTGGTCGTTCACACGTTAATAATTGAATTGTAACATCAAACATCACGCGTGTGAATGGGCCAATAGTCTTAGCGATACTTTTAAGTTAGGTGAGGTTATAATATCTCGGGTTTTGGAATAAATGTAGATGCTAATATCCCTCAAATTTTAAGCCAAATTAATTTATGTTTCCTACAGTGCGACTCAATAATTATTTTTCCGTGTTTCACGTCAGGCTATATACTCTAATGGGCTAGGGATGAAAAATATGTAGTTAAAAGTAAATTTACCATATTATTTTAGAGTGTATTTAGGGAATAAAATACTTGAGTAAATCCCCTAGATTTGAACCCTGACCGCGTCACAAACCAGCCATACTAGATGATACTAACACTTTTATCCATTTACACACGGATTTGGGTGTAAACCTCGATTACCTATCTACCATTTTCCGTAATCAACAACACATTTAAAAAAAAAAATATATATATATATATGAATACGATGAGCTCCATTTCACTTCACGGCGAACTCCCCCTTAAGTGAACTAATAAACAAGCTGACCCCCTGAGTGAAACAGAAAGGTCCGGTCGGCCGGCAGGATTTGTAACTAGGCCCGCCTCGAAATGAGGTGTCAATGCTGACTAATGAATATCCTGGGAAGTCTGACCAACACAGGCGATCAGACCTGCCAACAGGGAGAGGACCAATTAGTTTCCCGTGTCTACTTAATAGAGCACTTCATTTGCAAGCACAGTCATCTGTTACGTGGCCTTTTGTGTGTGATACAGGCCCTGGACTCTCGGTAAAACATACTATTTGATTTATAGTTTGAAGACAACAATCATTTTGTTGATAAAAGTTTAGTACCTAAAATTATACCCTTTACAATCCCTCAACTATCACCAATAAATTCATGAATATATAAATGTTATTCACTGACTCGTGTAGAAACATGATTAGATACAATTTTATATCGTTAATGCTTGACATTATGAGACATACCTAACAAATGAAATTGGAAGTAATATAATTTTCAATTTTTTGTATTAATCTGTAATTTCAGAAAAAGATGCTAGTTTAACCATTTCAAGCAAAGCGTCTATACTATAAGGTGCATATAAAGATACCAATATGGTCCTATCTTATAAGTTTGCGCCAAAATGTAGCCCGTAAAGGTAAGAGCCACATTTCAGGGAAAATGGAGTGGATACATAGAGTAAAATATCATTTTCAAACAAACCTGTTTCTAAACTATAATGATATGACAAATGTTTAGACCAGGGGTCGGTAACCTACGGCGCGCGTGCCAAGCGTGGTAGGCGGAACAATTTTCAATGACACCTAAAGCGATTTGAATAGAAATAATATAGAACCTTTATTTTTACTAAAACCATTGCTATGAGTAATAATTTTAATCGCGTGTTTTCATATTTAAGTGATTCAATTGTTTTGTTTCAAAATTTTAAAATAATGTCTTAGGAAATAAAATTTGGCAAAACACATTTATAACTTTTGTATTTATTCTGATTTACCTGATATATATTAAAATATTAAATATACAAGAAACAGTAGTTATTTAATGTATTCAATTTAGAAACATATTGTTACATTTACATTTTATAAGATCATTTTAATTTTGTTTTAATATCTGTACCATTTAACTGGTATACAAATATAAACGGTTTGGGTGGGCTTAGGTTGGTTGGCACGCTGAGTGACTTTGCAATATTATTTCGGCACAACACTACTAAAAGGTTGCCGACCGCTGGTTTAGACCTTAGCACATATTACAAAATCTTGTTATAAGCCATCCAGCTGAACGTTAGCTACTCCGTACAGTATATCAGAGCTAAAATTAATTATTTGTTAGAGGAGGAAGCAATGTTAAGTTAGGTTAGCATTGCCCAATCTACCTTTGGAAGGAAATCGTACTACAAATAAGAGGCGTCCAACTCAACTTTGAGAGGGAATTCGTGGTGCAAGGTAGCAGTGCCCACTGCACCTTGGGAGGGGTTGAAGGGTTGGGGCGCGGTTAAATAATGTCGGTGATAGCTTCGGTCAAAGCAGTGCCCATCCCACCTACGCCTCATCATGATACTTGATATATATTAATTAGGTTATGAAAACTCTACAGATATAGTCAATAGATATTCATTTATTTTTATAAAATAAAACTACTTAAAACGGCACCATTATAAATATAATTTACTTATTTATGACATTAAAAACATAGACACGTCAGTTTGGTTTTTAGTTTTGTTTTTAGGTAAGACTCCGTAGGTAAATAATGTGGCCGCTTTAATGAGGTCTACGATATAAATGGAGAAACTTCAAAACAAAATTAGGTCTATCATGAGGCCTCCATGGATAGGAAAAAACTCCCTATGAAGTTAGTGGCAGTGCCACTTGCTTGTTTTGCTCTCTTAGACCTACAGAGCTACTATACAATATGATTTTTAAAAAATTAGCAACGCGTCTTACTTCCCGCTCGGATTATACGCCTATGTACTAATTACTCTAATGATTAGTAAGGTTATATTTATAGGAAGTGTACTAGCATTTGCGTGGAGGGAAAGTGGAAAACAATTTTTGAAAACCACCATCAATACACCCCACCAAGATTCGAAACTCGATATCCCCGTCATTGGCAATCTAATCTAATGCGAGAGTAGTGTAGCCACCGAAGCGGGTAGTAGAATTATTGAACCATCTAAAGATTTTGGGGTGTGACCATATCTTATCAGGTAGTTTTCCCAACAACTAATAATGGCTTGGCAAGGAAGGAAAGAAATTCCCTTCTGAATGTTCCTTTACGTGACGTTTGTTAGTGGGGCATTTGACTTCTTCAACAAACATGCACGGCACCCATATGGCAGATAAACAATGCCACAATGATCTTGATGGTGGCAGATGAGCTACATTTTTCTGTAGAAATATTTGATAGACTTGTATAATTTCTAAGCAAACAAATAATATCAGCGCGTGACTTTAAAAAACTAAATCAAAAACTGTATGTCTAAGATCACACACTCAACCCGAGTACCTAGATATATATTAATTATAAAAAATATCTTCGTCAGAACTAAACAAGATCGAACCAGTAGTAGAGTACGGAGGTAGAGTGCTCACTATTTCATTACTAGAATAATGTAAACATTTTGGGGTGGTGAAAGTAGTACTAAAGATAGTAGCAGGCAAAGTAGAGTGGGTAACACATGTGGAATAGTACACTCTACTCACCCTTACCCCCACCACAATCCTTACTCTTCTCTACCAGCACTCTACCGGTGTAAACAGGTTTTGCAGTAGAGTAGTGTAGTCGGGCGCGAACGTGTGTCTACAAGTTTTGCTTAGAAATACGGAGGCTGTTGTCAAATTATTACCATCATTGATAGTTATTTTATTTTATTACGTAGGAAACTAAAGTGGATGGAAGCTGAAACCATAAAATTAGTGGAGCTATATAAAGATTACGAATGTATATAGAACATTAGTAGTGTTAACTATAAAAATAAACAAATGAGAGAAGTTATGAAGAAATCGTAGAAAAATATTTCAAAAGAGAATTTTTTTGTTCCTGAGTTGAAACAAAAAATAAAAAATTTGAGGTGCACATAAAACCAAGAACTTTCAAAGATAAAAACATCTAAGAGGTCAGAGAGTGGTTTGGCTGATGTATACGTTCCAAATATAAAGTGGTTTTCACTAATGGACTCTCTCATGAAAAACGTCAAATCTTCTGATAATACATAGAACAATATAACGAATACAGAAACTCAAGTAAGTAATATTTACTTTTATTTTAGAAATTCACCTTTGATTCATTTCACATTTTTCTTAGTAAACATTCCTGTACTGCCAGGGGACAGCACCATCATTGCTAAAATAATTTTTCAAATTATCTTGAATTTAATTTGCCAAGTCTGTTGCTCTTCTTTCTCGAAATATTTCCAAATGATGTAGTTTCGTAATTTCTGCCCTCCATTGGCCTTGACTTATAGAACCAGTACTTGAGTCTTATTCATCAACAGAGCCACGTGGTAAGTAAGTGAAAATTTATAAAGAGCGCATGCAGCTAGTACAAGTTTGTTTACAGTACTTAATTCAGAGTTTATATTTTTAACAAAAACTCGAAATCTGCTCACTAGGATCCCGAAGGCATTTTCTACTATTCTTCTGGCCCTGCTTAAACCATAAATAAAAATCTTTTCGGGTACAGTGAGAGGTCTTCTGTAATTATTATATGGTTTCATCAAATAATCTTGTAAGGGAAAGGCATTATCTCCTACAGAGTAATATTCCGGAGGAAGTAACCCATTTTTCAAAAGGTTCCTAAGCTTACAGTTTTGGAAAATCCCACCATCAGATTCTGATCCTCGGCTGCCAATACATACATAAATAAAACAGTAACTATAGTCTACCAGTGCCATCAAAACCACACTGTTTGTCCCTTTGTAATTGAAAAATTCATTTAAACAATTAGGAGGAGCCAATATCAAAATGTGTTTGCCATCTAGAGTACCATAGCACCCAGGAAAATTCCATAAGTTTTTAAATCCTTCTGCGATACTTTTCCACTCATGTCTTGTTGGCATCTGAATCAAAGTTTTTGCATTTTTTTTACACGAAAAGCAGATAGAAAGAAAATACGAAGGGGAAATGGAAAACCTAACGAATGAAGATAGGGAAATGCCTTCAACAACAGTATCATCAGCATCAACGGCACCAGCACTGGCGGCGGCACAAGTAGATACAAAATTGAAAAGTAGAAAAAGGCAACTGGGTGATTTGACATCAGCACTTAACTAACTACGTAACATTAATCACGATTTACGTCAAGCTGACTCCGAAATTAATGATAATGAAGTTTTTGGACAGTATATTTGCTGCATCTCTTAATAAGCTGTCACTGACACAGGATATTTTGGCTCAGGCCAATATGCAGTGTGTATTGACTAAGTACCGGCTGGCAGCACGGTATGTATCCTAAACCCCTGCAACCTCCAGCTTCGACGATTCCATTTACACTGCAATTTTTCCTGAGCCGTACGTTACTGATGTTACGTTAAAAAAATCTCAAGACACACAGTACGTCCCTTTGGATACATATTAAGGAACATATTACCAGTTTCATGTTGTGTCTCCGAGACCAACAATAAATGAACAGGAAAACATTGGTGATGTAATTTCAAAAAACCTGGCAATTATCTTATCTGATTGCCAAGCCATTCCTTCACCTCTTACAAGACGTGTATTAATCACAACTTGAGAATGTGTGGAATGCCAAGCCTCCACCGTGGTTCGAATTCCACGTTAAACTGTAGGTCCTCCATTTCATCTCACAATCACCCTACCATTACACATTAGCATAAGCGCGTACAAACCGAACGGGTTGCCGCAAATAATAACAATAATAATAATCATAATAATAATAATAATAATTTATGTTACTCGTTTTCTGTCTGGTCTACTAGTGATACTAAAGTTTTGAAATAGTGACTAAACAACGTGTGCAATATTTGAGAATTTGTTTTATAATAAAGGAATTTAGTGTATGCATAGTATAAAAAATAAAGATGGATATTTAAGTATGGTAGTTGTTTTATTTAATACATATTAATATTATTTATTAATACCTTACCTACCTTAATGTATTCCTCAAGGGCTTTATAAATTGCATCACGATATCCGGGATGAGCTTTGATATTGCTGGTTTCGAGACTCTGAAAAAGTGTTGTAAACTGCGGTAGCTATTACCTGTTGCTAAAAAATGCAATGTTATCTGTAGCTTTACACGTGCTGGTATAACGTCTTTCGATGGGGTTTTTTTTTGGATACCCAAAGCAAATAATTTAAATGCGTTTCAACATTTTATTTTGTCATTCTTAAACACATCCTGTGTTCTTCTGGATCTTCTGTAGCTAGTTCACTTAAAAGGTTTGCAGACGCTCCTAGTGCATTTCGTCTTCTAATCCAGTCTCTAGCCCATATTCTTTTTTTTATAGCAGTTTCTTCCTCTAAGACCTCTGAAACTTTATTTAACTGGTCGTTTGTAATTATTTCTAAGCACGTTTTCACAATAGCACGGTGACGATGCCGTGCGATGTTAGAACTATTAACTTTTCTAACTGATGGATGAGGTTCTTCCTATGAAAATTGAGCTGCACTTAATAGCGGTATTTTGACGCGGCTTTAACTCGTTTATTTCAGAAGGCTGTTCTTTTGAGAGGATATATATATATTTATTTAAAAAATAAAATATATATATTTATTTAAAAATAAAAGAGTGTGGCCATAGTGGGTGTACTGAACATTACCATCGCATTAAATATATTCATTTCTCATTGTAAATACCATTCAAATGCTGTAACCTAAATCCAAATGAGTATCTACAAGTAATACTATTTATTTTAAACTCCTTTAATTTTAATACGTTAAGGCTCACATTTATCATCTTAAAAGGATAAATTTTTTATATCCTACTAAGAATTGCACGTATATATTTCCACAGTACTCGGTCGCGATGCACAGTGGAGACGGAAATAGAGGTAGAGGGGTATGTTATAAAACTGTCTCCTTCGTAAACTTGGAGTCTGTGGCTCTCATCTGGACCAGTAGAATAATAATCGGAGAGAGGTAAACAATGTCCTATCTCCACTCTCCAATAAATAAAAGCCAGTCCTGAGTGGTTAGAAATGTTGTTCCATTTTATTTGAACTATCTACGATCTAAACATATTTAAGGAAGATGAAATACAACGAAAATTAAAAAAAAGTAGGGAAATATGTTATTGGATATTATAATCGCAAATTCATGGGTTCAAGCTTCAGATTCCGGGGTCAAAATAGGGTAAAAAAAACAGGTTATGTCAATATTATAACTTAGTTTTAAAAGATGTATCTGTTCGCATGGAAACTAATTAGTAATTACTTATGTAAGAATCATTTTAATTTAAGATATTATTAAAAAAACTTAAATATTACATATTTTGTTAATCATAAAGGCAGTTTTACTTTTGAGGGGAGTCGATTTTAAAAGATGACTGACTACTTATTTTTATTTCGAAACAAATTAAAATTTGTAATTTTTAAATATTTCTGTCGCTTATATACTGAAAATTAGTTGGCAGGTGTATTTTTTACATGTTGATACGTATCCAATAAATATTTTTATAAGTGTGAAGCTAAATTAGATTAAAATCTAAACAAGATTCTTCATACATATTTATTTTTTAATAATTCAATTAATAATCATTACTGACAGGGCTATAAAAAAAGTTAATGCATTTAGTTTTGGTTCAGGATATATTGCTCAACGTTGATCGGCATAACTGTATTTGATTTTTTCTTGCAATCTTGTTTACCATTTTCTCTCCAGTTAAAGTTGGATTTAAATCCTAAAGCTAGTACCAATTATCAGCACCATAGAATTACTAAAATATGAAAGTTCACACAAGCACAAATTTAGATATTGTAAAATGAGGGGGCGCAGATATATTTAATGGAGAAACATTTGTGTGCACTGGTGGGAATATTTTTCCTTAACACTCACCCTTCTTGCCAATTGCCTTGCCCAGTGCCCATTGCCCACCCTAACTCTCCCAAAACCTAGCAATAAGATGCTAAATAAAAATATCATTGGTCTCACAACCTCATTGGTCACCGCCACAGCCCTCACTCTCCACTTCCATTAGTCTAAAAAAATCTACCAAAGGGGGTGGGCACGTGCCCCTTGTGCCCCCTTAAATTTGCGCTTGAGTTCACACAAACTTTGCCAATTTCTTAGTCTTAGGAAGCCCCTAATTTCTCTCCCAGTGAATTATGTCTAATAGCCATTGTGACCCACTCATGTGATCACGCAATGTAAGGTATTCGACTCACAACAGGTGAAATTGTCATGAACGTGAAGGTTTAGGTTATAATATATGCCAGGTACATTGAAGGATTTACTAGAAATGGTATTTATCATCATGTTTTACCCATTCTTTCTACACGTTAATATGGGTGAATTTTCTATGACTATCCTCCTAATTTCTACCCCATCAATGAAACCGTTAAAAACATTATATTGAAAAGTATGAACTTAAAATTGCCCGTTTTGGAATGAACTAAACGTTAATGTTTATTAATTCATATGTATATTTCTAGATTACTATATTATTATATGACCGGTCTCTTGTTATAGTGGTCAGCGCACCTGGCTACCAATCTAATAGTTGATTCGGGTTCGATTCCCTGCTGGTATCATGTGTATTTATCCCGAAAGGGGAATCATCACAATGACCACCAAGGATTGGTTATTTAGGTTAGTAGTTTCTACCCTCATTTCATCGGGACATAGAAAGAGCCTTCACGGAAAGAATGTACTATTTGCACTTTCGGGTGTACCCTGGTTAATGATACATAAGTAACGGCTAATCTTTCCACAAACAGGTATACAAGTGACGCAGCCCAGACACGCGTCGATATTTAGATGATTTTATATAAAAATGATTATGTATCTATATTATTATAATATCAAATATGCTTAGTGAATATTAAGTGGCAGTATAAAATATCAAGAAATATGTTTAGGAAGAAAAGTCCGGGAAACAGATATAACTAGTCCAATTATAATATCTCGTATATAATTTGTTAAGACGTATAGTACAATTTTTAAGTGTATAGTAGCGTTTATAACCTTTGTATTTACGCACCTCTAAACCACATTATTATTATGTGTGGTGTTGAGTTTTATATTTTTTTTAAAGAGGGATGATATTTTATGTGCGCTTTTTGAACTAAATTATTTTATAAATAAATACAACTTAAAAACTATATTAATCAAGAACCAACACAAAACCAAGTCACCCTGCCATCAATTTATTCACTGTGAAAGGGGAAGTCCCAATTTCACCAACTATAAATTTTTCGGCTGTGTTGATAATAGGTAAACACGCTTCTGAGCGAGCTTAGGTTTCGTAGTTAAACTCATTAAGTATGTTTTTATTTAGTATGTGCACCACGTCTTACTATCCATCCGGGCTACTCACATATAGGGTAAGGGTATGGAAGCTAGGATGGAGAGGAATTGTACCCACATTGGCTTGGAGGGAAGAAGTGAAAACCATTTAGAGGAAAGCAATTCCAGACTGCCGAGTATTTGAATGTATTTATACATATTATGTTAAGTATTTCAGTTTATTTATTTTCCTAGTTTCAAAGTAATCAAGAAAGCGACCTTTTTTTATTTGTTTCAAAAGGGCACACAACAGTTTTGACGCGTATTGTCAAGTAATGAATCAATGTAATTCATATCTCATGTGTATTTTGTTTTTTTTGAAAAACATGTGACGTAGCTAATGGCGAGTTAACACGAACAATAGGACAAATATTAGTGACGTGTTGTGAATTGAAAACCAAACCTTGACATGGGACGATATTAATAACTTTTCCATACCCTTCACCCACCAACTCTCACCCAGGGGAGAGTTATGGTCTGATACAATAGTCCCAGAAATTTAATTAGGAACATCAAAAACAAAATAACAGCACGACCACGTTTTGTAACTTTATTATATTTCAGTGTACTCTCTGTTGGCAAATAAAATAATAATTATAATCTACAGCTCCGTGTGGGGTCCACTGATAGAATATTCTTCGAAACCAGTGTTTCACAAACTATGGCACCAGGCGTAATATTGATTTTTATTAATCATAAAATATTATTTGTTAATATTAAATTAGATAAAGGCCTACAAGTTAACGTGGATTTTGGCTTGCTACCAACACTTTACTAAAATTGGAAACGATAGTTTGTAATTTAAAAGATAGAAGTTATTAATTTGTGTTTCCTTTTTTTATGAAGAACTGAAAGAGGTGCGCCAGATAGTCCATGTATGACCCTTAGTGGGATTCATGAATGACTAAAGTTTGATAAACAACGGTATGAATTAACTAAATCATATAAATATTGTAAAGAAGTATCTTAATAGACCACGATTATAAGGTACATATAATATAATATTACTTAAAGATGTATTGAAATGAATGCAGGCCACAAAGCTAAGCGCCTAAGTGTGACCAGTTATGTTGCTTCACAATACAGGGATGTATTAAGAGTTGACCAATCTGCCTAAATCGCGGCGATTCTATGATTTGCGGATTATTCTAGTGATAACGAGCTATCGCTCGATTCTATGGGTCAAATTTATAAAAGTTTTTTTCCATTGCATATTTAACCGAATTAGCTTCGATACATAGTGTGAAAAATTTAAATCAAAATGACATGTGAGGAAGCCTCTTCAATGCACCAAGCAGGGATTCGAGCCCCGATCAACTCAAATGGGGAACATTTAAATGAGATTCTAGCGCCTTAGACCAGCAGATCATTTATAAAAATTTGAATTTTTTTTCGGTCCTTTGAAAAGTGGATGAGTCAAGCTTATAGTTGAAAAGTTTTGGTAATATTCTTTTAGAAAATAATAAATGAAAACTACGGTGTTTTCAAATACATTAAAATTAAATATCTTTTCTACCAATACAGATTTTTTGTTGGTTTTAAATATGATTTATGTATATTATTGTGTATAAAAAATTATTGCTTGATACTTCAAAACTTATTTCAATAGTAAAACTTCACGTGGGCTTATAAAAATAATTCTACCAAAAGAGTAAATGCATCCTTATAGTTTCTCGGAGGGAAAAAAAAAAGAGACTCAATTGTGAATAAAATGAGGGATTACTAACACCAGTACATCCAGACGAGATTCAATCATCAACATCCCCGTTACCAGAAATCCAGTCTAAAATCGGGAGAGCTTGTTGTTTTAGTACATGGGATATATCAGCGTGGGTGATCTTTTTATTTTGTTCTTTACGTCTTAATACCAAAAAATTTACACTAATAAAATATGGTTGAGGATGGTAAAATTTAAAGAAAATGTTCCCAAATTCACGCAGGAAGAGTGAAAAGCCATTTAGATAAACAAACCACAATGAATATATACGGCCAGGATTACAGGCCCGACTTTACGGTATTTGTTAAACCAAACTAGATGATCTTGACTATTAGTCAGAGTGCTCACCAATATTGTTCTAATTATTATTTATTATTATTTAGCCCCACGTCTTACTACCCATTCGGAATATTGTTCCAATAATTATAGTTATTTTCTATATTTAAAAGAATGGGCTTAAAACATTTTTGAGACGATAGCTACCTGTCCAGCCTGATATTTTTTTTTATCTTCCCCTACCTTTTTCCACAACATACCTGTTTTCTATCCAAAGGTAACTTGACCAGACTTTGGTGCTTATGACGTCGGCAACAGGAACTTTCAAAAAAGAAACGTTACCGGCTTGTTATGGAGCTACGCGAGTTGCGGTAAAAGAAGAGGTCGTGGGAGTAGACAGACATGGACTGTCTAGCGCAGATGTTTCCCCGTCTCTTCTCCTCTCTTAGAAACATTGTTGACAACTGAGTTTGCCTCCGGAACACGTTACACGCCTCCCTCACTCCGTTCGGGCGGGGGCTGTGCTTGCCCGATGTGTCTTTATTTTGCTTGAAGCCACAGATTTTCTGCAGGCACAATTCACGAGGGGTCTACGATAAAAACACTTGGGTGAAAGAACCATTAGAGAAAAAGAAATCAAACACAAAAGATTTTTATTTTTTTTGTTGAAATAAAAGGAAGTTTTTTTATGATTCAATGTTCCTTACTACTTTAACGACGCATTTCCTCTTATATTTTATTGGTGGCAGTACAGAAATAACATTCCGAAGTAAGTTATTTCTCGAAATAAGTGTATTTGCTAATAAAGCCAGGATCTAGTTTATGTTTGCTAAGAGAAAATGGTGGCATGAGCGCTCATTGTGTAGTATTAGTTCAGATTTTTATTTTCATGTGTTTAATGATTTTTAATTTATATCCGAGGGAATACAAGAAATAATTATCAGAGAACTCTTAAAAACAGACAAAAAAAGCCGTTGCTTCGTGACGTTTTAGAAATACTTTTTATGAAGCAATATGTTGTAAAGAAGCTTAAGCCTAATAATGGTTTCGCATTAAACATTAATATTTTGTATCGATGATTATTTATCATCACAATGTGAGATACGGTGATTATTATCTCAAGATAAATATATCATATTATTAAGGGAATTACAAATGGAAGTTATTGTACTGTTAGTGAGTTACTGTTGAACGATATAGATATTTGAATTTGTCTGCCTGAGGCAGCGGTCATCAGACTGTCGATCTCGAGCTACCAGTAGCTCGCGACTGCATTTTTGGTAGCTCATGTTGAAGGTTAATTTCGCGCTTTCAAAAGTAGCTTATCGTTGAAAGGTGTTGCCTCAACTTTAGGATAAATATAGCCTCTTGTCTGAGAGAAAAATTATCCAATTCTGGTTCACGTTGCACTCCAAATGAAGGTGCTGTTTGGCAATCCGCCCTACTCTTTAGAAGTCCTCATTTTCAGCTGCATGTGGTGAAACACATATATAGAATCAGGTGAACATCTTGATAACTGCATCCGAATGAAAGTGAAAAGTTACTCATCAACATTTAAAATATTTTTAATGGGTGGGCCTCGGTGGTCTTGGGATAAATACATCGCCTCAGAACCCGATGTTTGTATGTTCAAACCCAGCTGGGGTCAACGGATTTTTACTGAGCATAACTTCCTTCGGAAGAGAAGTAAAGCCGTCAGTCCCAAGTAGATTGTGGCATGTAAAATAACCATGGAATTTAGTGAAAATAACTTTCCCGGCGATATTGTTAAGCCCTTTTACTCTCTCTCTCTCATGGAAATATCATGTGTTGATACAATCAGTCGATTCAGAACGTGCACGTTAAATACCTCAAATAAATTAAATTTAATGAAATTGAATACCACTCTTCTATGTAAGCTACAGACCAATCTTTTTTTTTTAATGTTCGACTGTAATTTCGTTTTGAAAAAATGAGAAATCATCTTATTTAATAGCACCAAAAAAAAGTTCATTTTAGCCCCAACTGTACTAATTTTTACTTTCTCTCTATCTTACAGGTAGAGAAAGTATGGTGATCGTCAAAAAAATCGAACTCGAGATTTTGATGAATTTTGACGTTTCATGACTTCCTGAATCCGAAAAAGTGGTTTTTGAATTTCCGTCTGTCTGTCTGTCTGTCTGT
>CABFWB010000105.1:0-35630 GCA_902151455.1 Timema bartmani | reverse complement strand
GACAAAGATGCGCCTCTTTTCTCATTGATTCTATATCATTGTATATTATTTTATGCGTGTTCTTATGTGTAGTGGTGATGATACAATGTACATTATTCCGTTCAGAAATCTTACGAGTTTGTAGAAAGAGAGAGAAAGTCTGTGCGGTGCGCCGTACCATTTATTTTACATTATTTCCATAACTAAGAATCCGAGACGCGGATTCACTCACCATACATACACACACACGTTTGAACGAAGGTGTGCTGTCAAATCCTATGTAAAGGCCACAATAATGGCCTAGCTCACGAATCAATTTGACAATTTAAGAGTAGTTCCCATACTCAATGAGTTTGGCGATCCTAGGTCTAATTCATTAGGTTTGCAATGTAATACTCGTAGATTGATGGTGATGGAGAGGTCGTGCCTTTACTCTACACTGGGTGTACTTGGGTTGGTTAACCACATTATATACCACTGTGATTTACAATAAACACGGATATATTCTTTATAAGTGCTACCTACCTAATCCTTATCCCATTAATGTGATTGGACAGGTAGTAAGACACGAATCACTGAAAAAATAAATAAAGCTAAGCAAACACTTTAATCCGGATAGCAACAGCGGTAAAGAACCTCTTGAACTCCACCTCTTAAACAAATAACGCTTTTCTTCCAAGCCTAATGAAGCGTTCGACACACGGCTGATACGGGAGACAAATAACAGCCCATCACTGTTTAACGGACTGTTAAACATGTCGCTACAAACTGACGTTGCTGATTTAGACGTTTTGACAAACCTGAGAGGATCGATCGTCTCCCCAAGTCTAACGTAGTTTGGGATAAAGTCGATAACGGCGACAGGGATGCTGGTTAAACCCCAATGCAGTTTCATTTTTTTTTTCTGAGGGAGAATACTTGTAATTACAACCACGACATAAGGGACGGCCCAGGAATGGGTAGGGTTTCAATTTGTTATCACAATAATGGATCTTCTTTAGATCCATCGGTTACTAGCGTTTGTGAATATTGTGATATCCTTTATTTCTGTGTGTATATTTTGTAAGCTTTCGTTTATTTAAATAATTAAGTCGGTGAACACGTGAAATAAACAATAAGTTAATCTAGTTAGGGTCTTGGTGAAGGAGATCAGGGCTTGAATTATGGCTCAGTGTAATTTGGGTGTTTTTACTAAAATGGTTTTTCTCTCTTTATCCATGAAAATTGGGATACAAGTTCTATAAACTCTACCTTAGTCATCCATACTTCAAAAGTGTAGTTAAATGTGGATAGCCCCGATGCGTAATAAGACGTGATGAACGGATAAACATAAACATAGTATACCTAAATTAAAGTTACTAAAGGATAATTATAGCATTATATTTATACTGTACATACATCGCTGTTTTATATTTATGTAAGTCTATTAGAAGTGAGTTTTATTTAATGTTTTCGTAGATAGTTTCAGAGTAAGTTTCAGTTTCTAAGTCAATTAAAGTAAATTATAGGCCCCCATACTGATTTCAGAAAATATAAATTATATAATAATGGATGAGATAATTATCATGATTATTTAAAAGTAAATTATTAAACCCTTGGCCTCTCTGATGAGATTTAGGGACAAAACAAATAATAAGCTTATCCTATAAAATAAGATTCAATCAAATCTGCTAGTGTTCGTTTAGCAGCTTCAAAAAACCTAACTAAACTTATACAGTTCATTCTTATCGTTTGTCTCATTGATGGAACAGATTCTTCACACCACTTGTCTGTAAAAAAGTTGTTTTTAAACTACCCAATTATTATTATTTTCATTGAAGTTTATGTAATGTACATATATATAAAACGCTTTAAGGCGAAATTAAATTAATTATGGGTTGTATAAAAAAAACTCAGATTGTATTTAAACTCAACACGTTATGTTTCAAACTTTTCAACTAGTTTCGATGGTGAATGAACACACACAAAACAATGTTCAACTTTTCTCGTTACGTTAATCCCTCATTGATATGCATAGCCCTGTAGTGCGTACAAGTGGGTCAACATATCGAGGAGATATTATTGAATAATTTTTTATGAAGCACGACTTTAGATAAGCTTCCAGCCCGATTGAAGATCATGATAAAATAGCTTAGTAATTTGGATTAGTTAAGTATAGAGTCAAAAAGATACTTTGCAAGTAAAAATACTTATTTTTGTAAGTAGAAATTTGTTTTATTTAAAGAAGCCTTTATATATATATATATATAAAATTAACAACTTAAAAACACGATTTTGGGCACTAGGTTTAAATTTCAAGTTTATTTTGTCTGGTTTGCCAGTAAAGGGGATGTCGGTTTTCAAATTCAATCCGGGTGTACCAAGAATGAATTTTCTTAAGTAGTTTTACCCTATCTCTTCAAACAGATCCGAAATATTTATTATCATTCTACCTTCCTCGTTACCACTATACTAGGGTAAATAATAAATATACACGTAGGTATATAATCCATGTGGGTAGTGAGGTAGTATAAAACAAATTAACACCTTAACTTTATCTCAGTGGTAGAACTGAGGAGGATGGTCTTAAAAAACTTGTATCTTGAGTAGAGTAAAGAAATCTGGAGAAAATCACATTTTTAAGATCAGCTTGCCTAGCTAGGATTTGAACACAGACTTTTTAGTTTTCCCCTGCAGCAGATACCAATCGAAACGCCACGGATAAACGATAGTTTTACTACCTAATTAGTTGAATTACCTGGAGTTGCCAGAGATAAATATTTTTAGTTTAATGACTGTACATGGAAGGTAGCTTTAAAGTTAGTACCTTAAAGTCCTGCGTTGCCCACGACCTAACCAGGTTTTTAATTAATTTGAAAAATCTAATCAAAGTTTTAAAATTCTGGCTTCGAAGTGCACACGTTCATGCACTGGGCTTAAAAAGGTTTTAAATTTCAGACTTCTGCTTGCGGTAGATATTACGCAATGATCATAAAAGACAAACTAACTCTTAATTTTATCTTGTTTTTAATTTATTAAAACAAAGCAAGTCAAAATTTTAAAATTCCTGCTTCAAGGTTCACATGTTCTTAGACAGGAGCTACAAATTTTTAAGATTTCAGGTCACTGCGTGGTGTGGATATCGCGCCGTGCTCAAGACAAACACTTCATTTTATTTGGCTTTTAGTTAATTTTAAAAAGGTTCATCAAAATTTTAAAATTCATGCTTCAGCTCAAGATGCACACGATCAAGTACTGGGGCTACTATTTTTTTAAATTTAAGACCTTAGCATGGAGTAGATATCACGCAGTGCTCATGACATACAAATTTTTAATTTTATTACCATAGAATATTGTATAGTGTGAAAATAGTATTTAATATAGATTAATTCAGATATAAGGCTTCGTCCTCCAATCAATAAGTTAGTAATATTTTTAAATAGGTCTTCGCATTAAAGTTGGTTTAAAATAAAACAAAACTATTTGAATAGTTTCAAAAAGTAGCCGACATATACTAGGCTTAGTGATTTATAACATATATAATAAAATTTCATCTTTTTTNTACGAGTTTATAGAAAGAGAGAGAAAGTCTGTGCGGTGCGCCGTACCATTTATCTTTTTTGTTTACTACCTGTCTGGGCTATATACATATTTACACTAATTTGGAAGAGACAAAGAAGGCATAGTTTGAAATAAGTGTACCAACATTTGCGTGAACAGGGAGTAGGAAACGATGTAGAAAAACCACTTTAATACACTTGACCAAGATTTGAATCACGACCTCCTCGTCACCCACAAACCAGACAGGACGTGTACATTTTACACGTGCCCAACGCAAAGGATAGTTTGAATTTTCATCTTTTCAAAATATTTTGTCATGTGAGTGAGAATTGAATCTATTTGTAGCTGTCCATGCGGTATAAATAATTGTAAAAACTAATTTTGGTTCGGGATTTTCCAAGATATGGCAAACTTTACAATAATAATCCCTTCATTTTGTTTCTATTTAATAATCAAGTATGAATTTGGCTATTTTACATGCAGGTTTTCCATATTTCTGTAGACTTTTAACTGATACATTTTATATTTTAAAATTTATTAATAACTGTGCGAACACATTTTTTGTTTTCTTTGAATTGTAGTCTATGTGTATGAAATTGGTTATTATTTTCAAATTTGATTTTGTAACAAAATAAAATAAATATATTTCTATGGTCTTCTAATATCTTGTGGGTAGAATGCCAGCTATGTGCCAAATCTCAATATTTTACAACATCTCTAAATACCGGATAATGTTGATACATGATCCAGTAAATTAATTATTATTAATTCTACGAGATCAAGTCAATCTTTATATTTAGGTAACTAGTCTGAATAATGTACTATAAAAACTAAAGGTTGTAATTAAAGGGGAGTATAAGGGAGTGAGCAAACGAGTAAATAGACGGACAGACATTTCCTCTTATGCCACATTTTACTCTACTCGGGTAATCAATTTACGTCACGCAAGGAAAGGGTCAAGTGAAGTTAAGCAAAATAGTTGAAAGCTGTAGTTCTGAGCCCTTGGGCAAGGTCCGACCACCCTCCCCTTCCCCAAAACAACAACATCCCACAAGTTAGTACGGACAAATTTCGTCAATTTAGAGAAGCAGGTGAATATTTTGAAATAAAATTCAACTTATTTGGGCCCGCCCAGTTGGTTAGGTTCATTTAAAGTCCGGGAAACAAACAGTAGGCTGAAATGCAGGAAACCCTTCTTTTTTTTCAATCGAGCAAGGTACTTGAATGGAGACGTTGACATTTACAAAATATATATATTACAATGCTTAAAATATTATTTTTCAAATTTTCAACATTAATTTAACTTTAAAACTTTAAAAATTAATCTACTGTTATTGTTTCAAACTTAATATATGATGAACGAATTTTTTATATCAGAAGGATTCCATATTTTGGTATTTTATAAAAACATATATATTTATTTTTTAGCACCACGTCTTACTTTTTTTATTTAGCACCGCGACTTACTACACGTTCGGGCTATACGCCTAAGTACTAATTACGCTAATAGGTTAGGAATTGGGAAGGTTGAATACAGAGGAAGTGAAACTGTATTTGCGTTGAGGGAGAGTGGAAAACCGTTTAGGAAAACCACCCTTTGTTCACCCGAGCTAGATTCGAACCTCGATCTCCCCGTCCTCAGCAGTCAAGCTCAACATGAAACTAGCGCGCGTTAGCTAACTACGCCACCGAGGCGGGTCGCGTCTTACTAACCATTCGGGTTATCCGCTTATGCACTAATTACGCTAATAGGTTAGGGATTATGAAAAAATAATTTATATTAGTGTGCCCGCATTTGCGTGTAGAGAGTGGTAAACCATTTAGAAAAGCCTCAGTACATCCGACCGGAATCATATCACGATCTCCCTGTCATTGACAGTCTGGTCTGTTGCGATAATAGTGCCTTAGACCAAGTGGCCATAAAAGCGGTTCATATTTCCTTTTAGCCTCTTAGGCCCAGTTTCATAGTCAGACTTAGTGAGCCTAAAGTGCGAGTCGATACTAAATACAGGACGACACCTACCTAGACCAAAATGTTCAGGTAGGTGACGTCTTGTATTTAGTATAGCGCCGCACTTGAGGCGTACTAAATCTGACTATGAAACTGGCCCTTAGAGCCTTGGGGTTCATTCCCAGCCGGGTGAGTTGAAGTGGTTCTTCTTAAAGAGTTTCCCAACCTGCCTTTCTGCACAAATTAGGGCACACTATACCTTCCTCGTCCCTAGCCCATTAAACGGAAAAAACTGGCAAACATATTTAAAGATAGCTTTTGTGATAACTAAACAAAATAAAGCTTGCGTTAAGACTTATAAGAAACAGTTTACATATATAACGTCATGGTGGCTGTACTTTTTCTAAGCTGAACTCTCCACGCGTGATCTATCAGCTTACATAAACCAACTGCTCTGTCAAGATTTAACAAAAGGCTCAGTATTGAAGCTTGTCAATAGGTTTCTAAAGTTATTTAATGAGTTAAATATTGATAAAGAAAACTTTAAATGAGGTAGTAGATCAGGGAAAATATATTTCCAAGTGGTCTAGGGATTAATAACAAACTGGTTCAGCCAATTAGCTACAAAATACTACAGAAATAAATCAATTAAAAAGAATCTTATCCCACTTGCTTTCTATTCTTCTTTGTCACTACGCCTGATCGGGTTGTATTACATTTTCTATTGTTAGACTCCAAGTACAAAAGGGTAGGTTAAAAAAAAAATTATGTAAGGGTTTCAGTTTATACAAGCTTTGCGATTTTCTTTGGATATTACTCAGTGGTCAAATTTCACGAATAAAATAACAGTTTGAAATTTAGGACAAATATTTATGGTGTGATTTCTATGTTACTATTTTAAATTAGTTTCATCCCTAATATTGAAAATCAGTTCCGCTTATAATTAAGTAATTTGACGAAGACAATAATTCATTAACCACTTAATTATCTTGTTTACGTCTTTTTAAGTTTATAATAATAGTCTGTTATCCTGTATTCTACCGATCTTTATTCAATTCGAACTAATCCAATAGCTTATCCATATTTCCAAATGTAGCCAATATCTATGGCAAACATCGGTGCTATACCCGAAAAAAGCCAGAATTTGTGTTGTATTGACATGTTGCTATTCTCTTTTGTGTTTTGTAGATGTCATAAATCATCAAGCACCCCTCTAATTGAAATCTCTCGGTAAGTTCGATAAACCAATAATTTCAAATTAGTAAATGGTTACAGCTGTCTATCAATTAAAAAAACTAAGCCATTACGATACAAAGTTTTAAAGAGATGATAGTGTTAAGTCTATATAAGAAAACTAGCACGTTCATTTAGTAACTAACAAGTACTTTAAGGGAATGTGGACATATTTTTTTGGTATATAATTTAAAGAAAATAGGCTCGTATTTGCCTGAAGGCGGATTGGGAAACCATTTAGTAAAATCCACATTCATTACACACATCCAGGAAACAAACTCCAAATTCCCCGTCACTAGAAAACATACCAGATGAGACTAGCACCTTAACCCACGTGTGCACCAGTGAGGGTATAATATAAATATTAGATCAGTTTTGTAAAAATTAATGAAACACGTATTAAAATGCATAATTATTTATGTTACTAAATTTTAGCTCGTACTTTTATCATCAATTGGTCAATTTATTGATACAATTCCAAATTAAAATAGACATTCAAGGATAGAAAGAAATAGTGTAAATATAGTTGTACAGTTTCACTAAAAATTTCACTTTTTCTATATTTGAGATCGGCCTTAAGTTTAAATAAATATAAAATATAACAATGGGGCTAGGTCTACTTATTGTTTATTTGTTTTCCAAAGTGTTTTTATGTATCACGCTCTTAAAAGATGCTACTTCACTGATGTCAGTCATAAAAGTATATAAAAGGGGTGACGGGAGTTGTCAACAATGTTTCTGAAAATATGTCGAAGAAATTGAAGAGCCAATATGCTACACAGGTGAGACCATAGACATGTATTAGAGTGGAACGGGGTATATATCACACACCTTGTGGGCGTTGTAGTGACGTTAGTGTGGCACAATAAATATACCTATACCTTATATCATCGCCGAGGGAAATGCAGGTCTAATGGAGGAAAGATTAATCTCCGTTCTCTCTCAGTTAACTGTTTCCAAACCTCCTAGCTTTCGGTTGTTGTGACGTGAGGATGGAGGGTTTATTTGGAATTCCTCCATTAGTAAACAATGCGGCGTGGGGAGATGGTAGATGTTCAATTGACAGGTAAACACATTTCCTATCAGTTTACAGTCTTTTCTAAAAACATTAACGATTCCCATAATCGAGAAATCTATTTTCAAGATTAAAATGTACTAACTTTTTTCCTATTCCCCACATAGTTATACTTAAAATATTTGATGTAGAAAGCTTAATATATATTCATAACTAATATACAAACAATGAAATATATTACAACATGCATTTTATACTAGATGTTATAAATTACATTCTTACTTGTTCTTAGTCAGGTAATGGTACCACTCCTAGATCAGTGTCACTATCACCATCTTTAGAGATTGAGGAGCTGTTTTCCAAATTAATCACTACACTATCATGCATTTTTTATATAAGCCCATCTACTTACCACATTTTCTCTTCAAATTTTATTACATGATTTCGCCAATGTTATTTTGTGATATTTCTCACTCCTTTTAGTAGACGATGAACATCGTTAAGTTTAAATGTACCTATTTTTATCTTGAGTAACATACATTTTAACCCTGACTTCAAATTTCTTCAATGGGATTAGCACGTTTAACAATCTCGTCAATAATATATCTACGCTATTAATTGGCTTGAACTTTATACAAAATTTCAACAAGCACCATCTTATTCATGGTTTCTTTCCAAGAAATACTTTTACTGGTGAGCTAGGACTAAATAATAATCTTGGTGCCACTCTTTTTTGTAATTCTGTAGCTGACCGTAGAATTGCTGCATTGTCTAGAACTATGATGATATATTTGGAAGCAGCTTCTCTCTGAAATATTTTTATACACCTTTCCATCCATTTCCATGAAAAATAATCTCTGCATCAATTATAAAACCATTTTCATTACCTGCATAGATAATAATGTCGCACCCGCCTTTACTGGAGGGAAGCTTATTTCCTGTAGTTAGTCATTCTTGTTTTGCTTGTGAGGATGATGCAATTGTTATGTCAATCCATGATTTTGTAGTGTGTCCGGAATCACACATGGTTTTGTTTGTGAGCACAATAGTTCTGTTTCTCTCCCTCTGTGGTACTTTATAACGCTTAAGTAGTGATACCATCACGCAATAATATGATCTCTGTCTGGAAGTAAAGACTTACGCTTTCGACGAATAAATTTAAACCCAATATCTATCAGGAACCTATGAGGTGTCATCAATGAAACATTAGGAAGGACATCGTTATCAAACAACTATTTAATTTTCTCTAGGGTAGGTAATTCATTATTGAGGTATAGTGAATGTACCTTTCTGTGGATTGGTGCTTGTGTCAGTGTCATATTTATCAAAAAGTGTCATTTTAGTGGAGTTATTTCCTCTTTTGATTGGTGTCGATAACTTTCCCTTAGTTTTGAATTTTTGTTTAATAGAGATTACTGGCCTATATGACACATCTGTAGCTTCTGCAGTCTGCATTGCCACTTGATTTACTGAATAGGTCCCGTATTTACTAAAGTAAGTGTAGAATCCACCATTGCCCTTTCTTTACTACTTAATATTTCTTCCTCTTGGAATGGAATTGTTTATAACAAGCCTGAGATTCTATGACTTTTGTTATATTCTGGCTGTTAGCAATACACTCTTTTTAAAACAAAGGTATGTATATGCACATAATATTATAAGTCCACAACCTTACGGTAAAAAAACAACACACAACACTTATACACAAAATCCTAATGTGATGAATAGCAAATATTTTTCCACACGGGTTACTAATAAAATTCAAGTGTTTATTCAGTGAATGTTTTTGAGCTAGTTATTGAGAACGCGAGAACCAAACTACTGTATTTACGGCTTTGCTGGAAGAAGACGCACGGACTATTGGCAACATCTCCAAACTAGCATTTGCCAAATTTGACATATATTCGAAGAAGACTGGACACGGAAAGTAAAAGAATGACAACTCTGTTCAATAGTAAGTATGCAGTTTCCTCAGCGATGGTTTTTGGTGTAGTTCCTTAAGGTTAAAGAAACCAGTTTTGTTTGGTTTGCTAGTGTTGCAGAAGTCAGTGTTCAAAAAACGGCATTTCCTTTCAACTCAACCTTCCTTATTCCTAACTCATTGGTGCAAATAAGCGGATAGCCTGGACTCTGATAGTAGACGCAGGGCACATAAATAAATGTGACTAGTGTATTAATAGCCGGCCTTGTAATACAATGGTCAGAGCCTTTGACCTAGAGGTACCGGCTTCAATTCCCGACTTTTACCGGCGAATTTTTCTCGAAAAGGGAATGATTCCCATGGTCACCAGGGTTTGGTTTGTTAGGCTTAAGTTAGGTTAAGATCTTCACTGTATTTACCCCATCAGTCATATTTGCTACTATCATCCTCTCATCTTATCGGTAAATAGAAAGAGCCTCCACGGAAAGAATGTACAATTAGTACATTCGGGCCTCCTCTGGGCAACAGTACATTAGTACTGGCTAATCCTACCGCTAAAAGAGCTACATATGGTTGATATAATTACTAGTGTATTAATGATTTAAATAAGGTGGTTGAAAATGTTTTAAATTAAATTCAGTGTTTTAAATAAGATGATGAGTTTAAATCTACTCACATATTTACATATATAATGTTATTTATATAAATATAAATAACCATAACGTATTAAATATACATGGAGGTTTATCCTAACTTAAATACAGAACAAACCCACCATTCATATACTAGATACCGTTAATTATCATCCATCAAGAGGGAGAGAACAAACGCGTATTTATATTAATAAATTTGTTATCATAGCTGGAAATCAAATTACACCTATCATCGAGAATGTTGATGGTATTGATGATCTAATGTATTGTGTGAGTGCATAGCTCCATCCACATTCCCCAGAATATTAGATAATGAATTTTAATATATTACTATAGCTATTGCCTTTCCGTATTGTCACTTAAGCGACATCATCACTGTATCTAGAGAAGTTTCTGTATGTGTTAGCAACATGAAATTTACTTTTTACTTCCTCTTAGAGAAAATATTGTGATCGTGAACATTTTCGACCTCGATATTATGATAAATCTTTACGTTTATTTGTATTTTGATACTATTCCTCAAATTATGATGACTGATTTTTAAAGCTCAAAATTTTAAAAAGTGACTAAAGATTTTTATTAAAATGGTTTTCTGAGGGAAATGCAACATGATAAATAGCACTATATAATTGTTTTCGGGGGAAATTTATTTTATGGGTAGTTTACTGGTGGCTAATATTTGGAAATTAAAAATTTATCGAAGATGGCTAAAACGATTTTGTTTGAATGAATATCTGGGGAATGTGTGATATTAATCAATAACACTGTATACTTTTTTGGGGGGAAGTGGGGAATAAGTTCAAGGGTAGTTTACTAATAACTGATTCTGAAAATTTAAAATCTTTTATTAATGATTTTGGAAATTTGGTTAAAAAAAACTATCTGGGAAGTTTTTTACATTATACATAACTATATATTTTTAAAAGTTAATTAATTTAGTATTAGCTTAAAAATGATCTTTCTAAAACTGTTTTAACAATTTTGTTCAAAATTTGTATCTGGGGATTAATTTACATGATAAATAATAACGACTGTTGGCTTTTCTAAAATAAATACATTTAAATATAGTTCAATTATAAAAGGTTTCATTGAATTTTATATTCCTTTCGAATACGACCTTTACGATTTAGTTCAAATTGGGTATCTTGGAATTGTTTATATGAGAAATAAGAATATATTTCTATTTTTACAAATACAAGTAATTTAGGAATAGTTTATTAACGACTGATTTTTGAGTTTTAATTTTTTTTTTAACTATTGAACAATTGTGTTTAAAATGTATATATGAAGAATGTTTATTATGATGAACAAAATAATATGTTTGTTCTTCTAAGGTAAACTTACTTAGAGGTAGTTTAGTGAAATTCTACTTTAGGAAATGTTGTTCCAAGCTACAATACACTATATAAGAAAGTATGTGCACTTTTGATGCGACACTTATAGTGTTGAGTATCAATTTTGAAATCGTCCTTTAATAATCGGTCACCAAAAAATGAATTTTAGTGCTTAAAAAAAGAATTCAATTTTAAGGCCTTTAAAAGGGGGCTAGTTGCTAATGATTCGAAAACTTGTGTCTGTGATGAAATGTTCATGTTTTGAAGTACAGCATAAGACAATTCAACATTTTGCCCTAGGTGCGCATTTGCTGGGAAGTGTGGTTTTAAAATTGTTAAGTAAAATTATTAGTAAGCATAATAGGAATATTACCCGCCTCGTTGGCATTGTTAACTAATGCGCAAGTTTCGTGTTGAACTATACTGCCGAAGACGGGGAGATTGAGGTTCGAATCTCGCTCGGGTGAGCTGCGGGTGGTTTTTACTAAATGGTTTTCTTCTCTCCTTCCACATAGATGCGGGTTCACTTCCTCTAAATTCAACCTTACCAATTCCTAATCCATTAGAGTAGTTAGTACTTAAGCGTATAAGCCGAACGGGTAGTAAGACGCGGCGCTAAGTATTATTATTATTTCTATTATTATTATTATTATTATTTCTATTATTATTATTATTATTTTGAAATGATTTCTTGGCAAGTATTGAACAATACCTCTAGAAGCTCAAGATTTGGAAACCTAAACATTTCACTTTCTAAGTAAATCAAATTGCTGTCGGTCCGTGACGTCATGATCATGCCTTGCTCACAATTTAGCGGCCATCCCAATTCATGATTAACTGAGCCTTCCTAAGAACAAAAGATTCCGAACACCATTGCCAAGACTGAACAACTCGTCGACTTTTAGTGAGCTGACTCGTCCAACACAGCTGTTATCATCTCTCACCCACGCCAAGAGTTGGCAACCCTGCGAAATGCCAATACGAGGTTTGGAGGTTGGTTTATATATCCAGACCTCATCTTCCTATTCAAGCATCCTCAGTGAGCCAATTAAATATAGACAAGTTTGAGAGAGTGGATTAGTTCTACGAGGTATTCAAAGCGTGGACTAACCCGTGAGTTACAATTCGATGAGAGCACCAAGAGGCACTCTGAACCACAAGTTCAGATGCTTAAGTCACCGTTATCTATTTCTAACAGTCGCTACTGAAATAATCGGGTTGGACGAGATTCAAGCTACCGTATGTCGGCCAATCAGTCGAGTACTTTTAACTTTAAGAAAACCGGTGCTTTGTTTGTGTTGTTTGTTTATTAAGTGTGTCTATGCGCATTCATTGTTGTTTATATGCGACCGCGTCTTACTTAGTATCCGTGTACGCATATTTACAATGTTGGGCTAGGGATTAAGAAGATAAACTATAAAACAGACCCACTTCAGTTGCCGAATGGTCTAAGGCGTCACTCTCGTGTTAGACTGGCCTGCTGATGACGGGGAGATCAGAGTTTGAATCCCGGTTGGATCTACTGACGGTGGTTTTCCAAAATGATTTTCCCCACCCGCGGCCCATGCAAACGCGGGTACACTTCCTCTGAATCCAGCCTTCCTAATCCCTAGCTCATTGGCGTAACTAGTACATTTGATTATAGGCAACATGAACATTGAAAAGTTGGTAGACCGCGGTGCTAAAAATATATTTTAAAAAAAGTAGTGTTTTACGCACACCGTATATTACAATCCGTACTGGATATCCGAATTTTTTCATTAAAGGAATATGGATCAATATAATAGAATTTGAAGTGTAGGGAGAGGAATAGTCCATTTAAGGGGGAAAAAACACAACTCAGGGAACTCACCCGGGGTTCTATTACCAACCCCCTTAACCCCGCAAACTGACTAGACCAACATCTTTTGTCTTCGTGCACACTGGTGCGATCTACACATTGGTTGAAATAAATGATTAATTTGTGATACACATGAATTAAAATATGAAATAAACTATTTTCACTTGAATAAATAATGCTTTGTTATGACCTTTTATGAAGAAGGAAAACGAAAAAGGGGGTTAGCCCGGAATCAATTCCCGCAACATAAGTCACGGAGTGGTTTTTATACGTCTCCCTTCTCTTTCCATATCACATTCATAGCAGAACTATAACAAAAACAGTATAGGACCGAGAACAATACTCATAACGAAAACATGTCTCTTTTGTCTCGGAGAAAAGAAACAACTCGGCACTTGAAAGGGTTGACCTCGAGAAAAAAGAAAAAAAAAAACCTTCTTTCTTATCTCGTCCTGTCTTTGGCAGAACCAAGTCCCGAGGGAAGTATTTATGTTTGTCGTCTTTTACTTTTTCTTAAAAGTATTTGTACACAAATTGAAGGTAAATAAATAATTGTCATGATGGTAAAACTGGTATAGTTTTCCTTCTCCTCGGGGAGTGATCAAAATTGGGTACTGCTACATTGCGGTTATATTTTGTTGTTCAAATAACATATTTCCTTGGTTATATTCAATTTTTCAAGGAAAGGGCCTTATATAATATCTAGAAAAGACAGTATATCTACTTTCACAAGGGCTGCCCCTAGCAGACGCGGGGTCCTGGACAAACTGCGGTTTTGGGCCCCCCAGTTATCTGTCTTACCACCTCCTCCCAAAGTTATTCCAGTAGTTTGCACCTATATACCAATTTTCAGCCGTATAACATATCAAAAAATGCCCTAAAAGGCTTAAAGCCTAGATTTTTTTTTACATACAAGGGTTGATTTCTTTCCAACTATTTGTTATGTTTTCTTCCTCAATGAGCATGAGCTATAGGCCTATATAAGATTCGAAGAACAACTGTGCCAAGTTTAAATCAAATAAGTTACGGTACCTACTTCGGTGGCCACGTGGTCTAACGCGCTAATCTTGTGTTGGACTAGACTGCCGAAGATGAGGAGATCGAGGTTCGATTCCCGTCGAGTGCATTGAGAGTGGTTTTCCTAAATGGGTTTCCACTTTCCGTCCGAGTAAATGAGGGTGTAATTCCTCTAAATTAAACCTTCCTAATATCTAACCCATTAGTGTAATTAGTACATAGACGTTTAACCTGAACAGGTAGTATAAAGTGGTGCTAAAAAAAATCAAATCAGTTGATGCGTTCAATAGTTATCACAGACAAACAAATGCAAATCGGTGGACAAACAAATAAATGCAAATCGGTGGAGTTAAACAAAAAACTCGCTTCACTCGGTAATAAAATAAAACCACATAATTATGTATTTATTTGGTTTTACACTCTGGAAATATTTGCTAGATCGCCTATACAGGGAGCCTACTATATCAGCGTGAAAACAAATATTTGCCACCCCTACTTGTTTTTCCCCCCGACACCTAAGCAAGTGCAGGGACCCCAAAATCGAAGGGCCCTGTGCAGGAGCACCGTAAGGGCCAACCTGACTTTCACGTATTCATACATCTGGTCATACGATTTGAAGCTGTTACTTTTTACAAATATTATTAAATCCTATAAAATAATATTAAAAATATAGTAAAATATATCATTGCTGACAGCAAAAAAAAGTTTGTATTTTCTAAAAGGCCCTTTTAGCAAAGATTAGATTATAGTCCAGCTCTATTGTTTGCGTGTGGAGGTTACTGCACTGTATTATCTGGTCATTTATTAGCGTTATCTCTTGCGGTTTATTTCTTTTCTCTTTTAAGTCATTTAAATTATTTATCTTATAAATTTGATTTTTTTCTTTTCGCCGCGTCTCAGCAACCGTTTAGGCTATACGCATACATTAATAAAACTAATATAATAGGGATAAGAAAGGTGGAATCTTAGAGAAAATGTATCCGGATTTGCGTTGAGGGAGATTGTGACACCATTTATACTGGGTGATTGGGGGACGGGGGAAATACTTCGAGTACACCCAACCGGGATTCCAACTCCGATATCCTCGTCACCGAAAATCCAGTCTAACACGAGAGTGATGCTTTAAAACATGAGACCACAGGTACGCGTCATTTTATTTGTTAACTTCAAACAGTTCTGGTTACAATGAATACGGTCACATCGGTGGAAACGCTGAAGAAAGGAGTCAGGCTAATCTTGTTTGGTTTGATAGGGACGGATAGGGATTTAGTCTTAAAATTTTCTCCAAGGTTATTAATGCCGATATTATTCACATGCTAAATGTTTTACTGCTCTAAGCAAGGGTGGATTTGAAACTTTTATAAACTTGTATCCGAACAAAATTTTATTATATAGCGTTTAGTTTCTCCTCTCACCTAGAGAGTGTAGCAATGGCAATATATGTGAGCTACTTTCCAATGTTAGGACCAGTTTGGTTCGAATGTCAAGTGCTACGATTGAATTAGCAAAAAAATAATATTATTAGCACCGCATCTTACTACCTGTTCAGGTTGTACGAATTTATAATAAATTACTCTAATGTAGTGGAGAAGAGGAAGGAAGCACTTTAGAGGTAATCTCCGCGTTTGTGTAGAAGTAGAGTGGGAAACCGTTTTGAAATAACACCCTCAGTAGATCTGACTGGGACTCAAACCCTGATCCCCTGTCGTCAGCAGACCAATTCGACACGAGTGTGACACCTTAAACCATTAGTCCACTGTAGCGGGTGATTAGCAAAAATAAGTGTTTGTAGTGTATTTTAATAGTTAAGAATAGTACAAAACATAATATTTCGTGTAAGAAGTGATTTTGACACAAAATTGAAACTATCCGCATCAGTGGTCACGTGGGATAAATGTCAGACTCATCAAGTCTTGTTTGCTGGTGATAGGGAGATCGGTCATTTTCAAAGACTCTAGTTAAATCTTTGTGAAATAAAATACAGTTTTTTTATGGCTCGAAAACAGGAGGGGTGATAGAGATTCTAAGTTTACTACACGTGTGGTTCCTGCTGATACTTAGGCATATAAACCACTCTTTAAAACTAACATATTCAAATGTTAATTTTAATCTTGGCTGGCGGGTATTACGTCTAACATTGATCCTTGAACTAGATTAGAATCCAACCGGATGCACTTGCGATGAGCATTTCCGTGGCTTAGTGGTTAAGAACGGCCGGCCACAAAATGTCTATGCCTGTATTGAAGTTAAATTAGGATGATTTCTATGCCTGTACTGAAGTTAAGTTAGGATGATTTCTATGCCTGTACTGAAGCTAAGCTATGATGATTTTTAAGCCTGTACTGAAGTTGTTAGAATGATTTCTATGCCTGTACTGAAGTTAAGTTAGGATGATTTCTATGCATGTATTGTAACTAAGCTATGATGATTTTTAAGCCTGTGCTGAAGTTGTTAGGATGATTTTTATTCCTGTACTGAAGTTAAGCTATGATGATTTCTATGCCTGTACTGGAGTTAAGTTAAGGTGATTTCTATGCCTGGACTGGGGTTAAGATAAGAGCATTTCCATGCCTGCACTGGAGTTAAGCTAGAATAAGTAGAGCTACAAAAAATAATTAGAAACTTAAGTTAGATTCTATTTGGTTTCAATGTGTCTCGGGCAAAATTTTTCTCTGAGCTTCACAAAGAAAGTACATCACATCAAGTTTTTGGGGTCAGCAGACATCCATCATGTCGGGTGACAGTAACCTCCTTCTTCCCTTGGGTCCTTACATTCCTCTCAAACACAATGTTCGATTAAGGAAAGGGGAAGGGTGGTGAAGGTGGTGGTAGCTAGCTATACTTTATTCGCGTCTTTTAAGAACATTATAGAAAACATAAAATCATATTTTGGTATAGGCAACATTGAGTGAAATCTTATTATAGTTAGTTTCTACCTGACTAAACTGACTATCTGTTAAACGTGAAAAGTAACGTAGAGCACATTCCATTGTGTATAATTGCATGGAAATACAAGTCTAATTTTCATATGAAGGGTCTTTTAGAAAATATAAATACTTTTTGATCGGCCAAAACTGATATTTTTACCATATTAGGCATATTAGTTTTATTTAATCAGTGTAGATGTTATCTATCTAAAATGACAGCTGCAGGTCAAATGACTTGACCTATGAATACGTTAAAGTAGATCTAGTAGATTTTATATCCAAAAGAGAGTGATATTCCTATTAAAATTGAACTGTAGTAACATTTTTAGCTGCCAGAAAAGGTTTTTCGACCAGTGTATTGTCTATAGGGCTCGCAATACACATTCCGTTTTTCAAATGATTGTTTCTTCCCACCAAAATATTTTTCATTTTAACAAATTTTATAGTAATTAAATAGCTACTCCGTTTTATGTGTTCATATCTCAACAGCCTAGTTGTTAATAAAAGTATTTGTAAGTTATGATATATTGAATCAACTTATTAATACGTAATTATTAACACATTAGTAAATTTAGAAGTAAGGAGATTTTGTGGCGTTGGGGTAGAGTGTGGTAACATGGCAAAACTCGGCGTTAAATGTGTTATGTCTTATTTCTAAAGTTTTAAACGTATTTACTATTAATATCGTTAGACTTTAGATTTCATCGAAATATAAAAATACACCAATTTTTTAATGTTTGATTATATTATGTTTGTAAAATGATTTATCCAAATAATTTTTCAGATGTGGATTTCCTTTTGACTATTAAAATGTGTCCCGTGGTTCACAAAATGTTGAAAAACTCTGTTCTAATATTATAAAACTATATTTGAAAAATATACGGTTGAGAAATCGGCACATTTATAACACAAAACAAGAGTAGGGTAAAGACGAAAGGGACAGTTCTATTAAAGACTCGACTTTTGCAGTAGGACTAGATTAGGAAAGAAGACTAGAGTAAATGCACCCACATTTACAAGGAGATATGGCAAGATAAAACCACCCACCTTACTGTGATTCGAACCTCAATAACTGCATAAAATGTTGACCAAGTTCAATGCAAGTTTAACGCCTTAGAACATTCGTCATCCACTTTTGGTGAATTTTAAGTAGTTAAGATTGTAGTTCCAAAAAAAGATTTACTGGCTTAATATGAAATATATATATATATTTATTTATTTATGATAACAAAACTGTTTAATTCTTTAACTAGTGTATAGTTCCCTTAATATCCTTACTTGTTTTAAAAGCTATAATGAAATAGAATTTCATTTGGTAATCATTCTAATCAAAAATTTCCACCCTTCATATATTTTAAATTAATGAATTCTTTCAAAATATAAAACTCAAAGCATCCATATGTGTTTGGAAATCTTCTCACAGTTGGGTGACTAAAGATTTTTTTTTATTGTTGACAACTAAATTTCATCGTTCGCAGTTACTCCACCCCTATTGCAAACACTTGTGAAACATGACTGAAAGCCATGCTCTGTTTCTCTTTTTACTTTCTCTCTATCTTACAGGTAGAGAAAGTATTGTGATCGTCAAAAAAATCGAACTCGAGATTTTGTTATTCCGTTCAGAAATCTTACGAGTTTATAGAAAGAGAGAGAAAGTCTGTGCGGTGCGCCGTACCATTTATTTTCATTCCATCTCTCTTTTTTTTCGCTCCATTTCATTCTTTCGATTCTCAAAGGATAGACCATGGTGTAACTTAAAAAAACATGGTTTGTTCTGGAACAATTTCCTTCGAAAGATATACTTAAAAAGAATGCTTCTCTCCACACTCATCCACAGTCGTCCCACAGCTTTATACGGGAACAGTCCACGTTAAATCAATCTTTCTGTTTTCAAAAATAAAAACAGTTCGAGTATAAAGAAACAGTCAATGAGCTACCATATCGGGTTAAGTTTATAAATATTATAAATAAAGAATATTAAATTGATAAAAATCAAGTTCTCATATAAAGACAGTAAGAACCCAGCCCTTACTAACATTAATAAGCCGAAGCACAACAAGACTCCAACCTCCGAGAGTCCCCTACCTTCACCACCTTCACAAAAACATTATAAAGTGGAACCCAACAATCAGAAGATTCATCATCACCATATCACCTCCCAAAATACCACAAATGGCTTCAACAACGAGCAACATCACCAGAGAAGCATAACGCTTCAAAGACATAGTTTCAAGTACTTAATATAATAATATTTTAAAATGGGTATTTTATAATTATTGTGGTGATCTGGCGGTCTAGGTGTAAGGCTTATATGCGGGGGGTCTGGGTTTCAATTCTCGGTCCCAGCACAGATTTGTCTGATTACCAAACCCTTCCTTCACCTCTGACCAGACGTGTATTAATCACAACTTGTGAATGTGAGGAATGCCAGGCCTCCACCGTGGTTCGGATTCCACGTTAAGCTGTAGGTCCTCCATTTCATCTCACAATCACCCTTCCATTACACATTAGCGTAAGTGCGTATAACCCAAACGGGTAGTAAGACGCGGTGCTAATAATAATAATGATATAATTAATCAATCGTGTAATTATTATAACAAGACAAGCCTATTAAATTGATAAAGCAGCTTGCGGTATTTGTTTCTCAAGTAAACAACGTGCCATCTTTAAAGGAATGAAAAAACAACATAATTTCTCTTCGTGTATGGGATGAAGAGGGATGTAGCTAGCAAGTAGCTAGTAGAATCGATCTCCATGCATTGTGCACCAGATGGTTCCGCCGTTCGCACCACTGCGTAGAGCAAGGAGAAAGCTGGAGTGGATGGTTGGAACATAGAGGAAGGGAAATAGGAACACCCTTGTCAGGGTTAACGCAGATATAGAACAATAAGATCAATTTTAGTACCACTTCTTACTAACCATTCGGGTTGTATGTACAGTAGGCCCATGGCTTCTTTGGTGCTGACTGACAGTTCACAGCTGACTTCTGACAGTCAACAGTTAGGTATATACATACATTTTGACTGTCAGAAGTGACAACTGCTAAAGACATGTTTTTTGCAGATCATATGGTTCGGCGTAGAGATACATAATTTGGTCTGGTAGCTTTTCAAAGCCGTCAGAAGTCAGCTGTGAGCTGTCAGTCAGCACCACAGAAGCTAAAACTGAGGTATATATGTACTTATTACGCTAATGTGCTAGGAATGAGGAAGGTTGAGTTTATATGAAGTGTACCCGCATCTGCATGGATAGTGGAAAACCATTTAGGAGAATCCCTTCTCATTACACCCGACCGGGATCGAACTCCAATCTCCCCATCATCAACAGTTCAGTCTATTGTAAAATTGATAACTTAGACCATGTGGACACCGAGGTGGGTTTCTTATTTTTAGTCATTAAATGAATAAACCCCTTGTGTGACGGAAATTGAAACGTTTCTCGCTACTCACCAATGTCTTGATGACTGAGATTTAATTCGTACACATTTTCAGAATGTTTATCTACTTAATGACTTAGTATACAGAAAAAACATGTTAGGATACATGTACACTTACCACACAGCTTGTTTTTCTTTTAGCATAGCTAACATTGTACTATATATTATTTATACTCTAAGCCACATCTTTGAGGACGGGATAAATGCCAAGCTCATTTAGTTTGATTTGCTGATAATGGGGAGATCTGGGTTCTAATTTTATTCGGGTGTACGAAGGTGTTTTTTGCTAAATGGTTTTCTACTATTCCTTCACACGAATTAGGGTACATTTTCTCTAAGTTATAATGACCAATTTCCCTACCGTATTAGCGTAATAAATATTCGTATAGCTCAAAAGGGTAGTGTGACGTGGTGGGAGGAAATGACGGGGGCTCGAACTGGGTTGATCTCGTACAGACTGGTTTAGATTTCACTCTGGAGCCGATTTGTTAGCATGAAACAACTTGGATTTAATCATAAAATATTGATTAGAGTTTTAGAAACTCTTGAATGTGTCCCGCAAGTGACCACTTGTCGGTCAAGACGCTATAGAGTGAAATGGACCAGGGGGTCGTGTCGATTGGAGGTATCTCGCATAGTGGTGGGGCAGCAGTCTATGGCTTTAGACTTGCGTTACATTTGGTCACTCTCAAAGGAAAGGCTGGGTTTCGATTTTAGGTGACTTTTCTCATAAGAATTTTCCTCGATATTGAAGTTGAATATACTATAAACCAGTGTTTCCCAGGCTTTTGAGTACCTCTTTCGGGGCCATGGCTTTAACAAAGTACCCCTTACACCCCTTCATAAAAAAACCTAATATCTTATTTATAAAATATAAACGACCGTTCAAAATGTTAGTAAAGCGTTCGTGGAAATTTAAACAAATTCGTGGCCGAGAGGAATAAAGGCTATGACATTACGCCAAAATTTGCGTATCATATTTACAATTACCATAGTGAAAAGTTTTATTATTAATAAAACCTTGTGGGACGTTGCGTACCCTCTGAAATCTTTCACGTACACCAATCTGAGAAACACTGCTCTAAGCTACTCTTACTAGCCCTACCCACGAATTCATTAGCTAATAATTCTTGTGTTAAAGTATAATCAAACAAAATATATGGGTTAAGCGGGTTGCCTATATACTGGGCATACAAACTTTTAATCAAGGTGTCTGTAGTTATTAACTCGTACAGAGGCTAGACGTGTGTCACAGCACCATCCTTAGAGGTAATTTGACACCAACATCAATTTAACCACCTGAAATGTGGGCAAACCTCTAAACCTTTATTGAACCGTTAACCCTACAATACTTCGTTTACGTTTCACTCCAAGGTAATTCTACAGCTTTTTCATTTCGGGGCTAAATCGTCCAAGCACCTATGTTTAGCGCACCGGAACAATTTTAATCTTCGATTTAAAAAATAAGATACTAACAAATATAAGCTAAAGATTAACATAATCATGCACAAATTATATTTTAAAAAGTCGAGAACTTTGATAAAATTATATACGGTATTTCAGTACATTCAGGAAGTTTCTATCTAATAAGCATTTTTGAAAATGTAGGTGGAGACTAGACAGGATTTCTAAGTTTGAATATTTGGCTGTGGAGGGAAGTCTCGCTGAATTGTAAAAGTTCCCAGATTTCATGTTGATAGTAAGAGCATTGGAGCGTTAAGTAGAAGGTTTTAATCCTTGTCGAGAAACTTTTAAACATAGCTCTTAGTTACCCACCCACCCACCCCTAGATTATTCCAAACAAGTCGCTATAGATGGACGGTTGATAGGTTTGTGACGGACACATTGATTACCCGATTCGCTTCGGGGGTTTAATTGACTAAGGTGTCACACTCTCAAAAGTCTAGAATGCCAGTGACGGGAAGACAAGTATTTGAATCCTGGTCGGGTTTACCAAGCGTGGATTTTCTTCAATTGTTTTCCACCCTCCTTCAACATAAATGCGAGTATATTTCCTCTCAATTCTACTTTGATAATACCTTGCGTATTAATGTAAATATGCGGATACTCCGGACGGGTAGTAATACGTGACGCAAACACACACACACAAAATAATGAAACCAACATTTACTTGTCCACTGTAAAAGGTTCGCAGCGACAATTCTTCTCCTCTCTGTACCGTGACTGGATTGTTATTGCTTGCCTTCCTCGTCATTCTACGTCAGTCAGAAACAGAGGATGGTGAGTGAGGGAGGGAGATGAAACTGCACAAGAAGTATACAAAGCTAAGGTGGATGTGACATACGTGCATGGCTTGTCAGTTGTCACACACATCGAAATGATGGTTTTTATCTTCTATTCTTACATTGTCGTGTGGATGCAACACCTTTAAGTTCACATCTCGTATTTTATGATGTGGAGACTCGATATTTCCTGACACCATATGGTATTATTTATTTGATTTGAGGTAAGTACAGATTTGTCTGAGAAACATAATGCGCCATTTAACTCTATAGATATATGTGAAAACTCGTTTAACCTGGAGAAGAGATGAATTAGTTTACTAAATGCAAAAGTCATTGTGACTTTCATTTATTCACCAGTAATAATTGTGTTTGTTCATTAATTTAATTATTTCTTCCTTCTCTTAGCCATGTCCTTTTATTTGCTCCAGCTTCTTATTGTTTTATTTTCTTGTTAGAATTATTTCTTTAGTTAGTTTTTAAGACGTCTTAATTTTAAAAAACCCTTCGGGATATCTTTTTGTCTTTGTATCGCTGGTTGTAGTGGTTATATTTGTTTCAACACAGTGCTAAATAAGAGTAATAATAGATATATAATTTAACTCTATACCAATTTGAAGTTTGTCTGATTAATTTTTATAAAAATGAAGATTAATTTAAAGTTTATCTAAACATCACACTAACCTTCCATGGCATCCACATTTATTTACACTTATGAAATAGGGATGCATACGGTCGAATTAATAGGAAATGTTCCCACGTTTGCATGGAATGAGAGGGATAAATAATTTAAAAAAATCTCGGTACATCCATCTGAGATTTGAACCCCAACCTTTCCTTCATTAACAAACCAGAACATAAGCACAACAATATGGGTAGTGCCCAATTGTCTCTGATAACACTTTTTTTTATATTAACGAAAAAATGTTATATTCTAACAAATTAAGTCTGTATGCTTAAGAGTTTAAACTTATATATAATTTCATTAATGTAATAGAATAGTTTTATCAGTAAGTGTGGACCTCTTAATTAGTCGAGCTAATAAATTTATCTTAAACCAAACTCTGAACAAACATATTCAATGGACATATCAAGGTCTTGTTATATTCTCCAGGTCAGCATACCGATTCTATAGATAATATTTGATTTAAATTTGACTCTAAAAATGTAGTATAACGCATATAGCTACATATTACATACGTTGTTGAATACTAAACTATTAAATAAATAGTACGGTGTGCCGCAAAGACTTTCTCTCTCTTTAAAAAATAGAGATTTACTTAAAATTAGTAAGATTTGTGAAACTATATAATATACATTGTTGCAGAAACACCCCACCAAATAGCATAAATGAAATAATATACACTGTTATATTAAGAAAAGAGGAGACTAAGAACATAACAATTCATTTCATATTTTAAAGTACTGCATTTAAAAAATGTTTGTTTATAGCTAATTAACTATTGGTTTTATACAAATAAATTCTAAATTAATTCGTATCTCAAATAATTTCGAAAATGTGATCAAAATTGGGAATTTCTGCTTATATAAAGTGCCCTTGAAGTCATTTTCACGGGAAAACGAGAGTTGCCATTTTGTTTGTAATTTTAAACAATGGCTAGATACAAAATTTAATCAAAATCATTAGGGTGGATTTTGATAAAAATCGATGTCTCTTTTTACCCTTCAGTAAGCTATCCTTAACTTTAGGGTTAAATATATAATTCCAAAAATTCTTCGGGGGATTATTATGAAAGCCCTATATAGGCCTAACAAGTTCTAGCCCGATTGGTAAAATGGTTTCATATCTAGGCAGAAATATGAACAAAGAGATAAACAGGAGGCATCGCGGAAACAACGGTTCGGTTTCAGGTCATGAAATGTCAATGTTTATCCAAATCTCAAGTTCAATTTTTTTTGACACTCACAATACTTCTCTCTCCGAGGGGTAGAATCAATGTAAAAGGAGCATCACATTCCCCCAAAAAGCATAACTCAAATAACATACACTGTTCCAGAACCATTAAGAAAAGAGGAACATCTGTGTTCACCAAAGAGCATTACAATCAATTTCATTTGTGAAGACTTGAATAAAAAAGTGTATATATTGGCTTATTGCTGAGAATCTATTGATTTTATAACAATATGTTTCAAACAAAAGAGTTTTATATTTTAATAGTACTACATATTTACAAATTATGAATTATTTCGTATCTCAAATATTTGTGGGGATATGATCAAAATTTGAAATTTCTACATAATCATGTATAGTAACCTCAAAGTCATGGCAAAATAAAAATTTCTATTTTGTTTGTAATGTTAAACAGTGTCTATATATAAAATTTATTCAAAATAATTGTAAGAATGGATTTTGATAATATCTATTTTTTTCTATTTTTGCCCTATAGTAAATTACGCTTAATTTTAGGGCTCTATTCTAATCCTAAAAATCCCTCGGGAGAAATTTACCCAAAAAAAACCAAATACCAAGTTTTAGCCCGATCGGTAAAATTGTTTCGTCTATAGTCCTACAAACAGACGCCAACGCAAAAAACAACTTTTTCGATTTCAGGGGTCCTAAAACGTCGACATCAAAATCGCAATCTCGATTTTTTTAAAGACCACAACAATTTTCTCTTCGATGGGTAGAGAGAAAGTAAAATTCATTAAGAATTTTAACACAGACTTTATATAAAGGATGATCAGAATTTGAGCTAATATCTTTTTGATCTACATCGATTGTCACATGATTCAACGTGTCACACTCGTGTTGAACTGGATTGCAGTTAATAGGGAGATCAGGGTTCAAGTTCCGGTTAGGTGTACAGAGGGTGTTGTTTCCTAATTGACTTCCCACCCTACCTCCACACAAACGCGGGTACAGTTCCTATAAAATTCTACCATTAACGCCATTCCAACGCCATTAAATAAATTAATGTATGCGTATAGCTCGAACGGCTATTAAAGGCCGTATGCAAGAACGGGAATGAGTAAAAGTGAAGGGTGAGTGAGAAGTGAGTGGCATTGATATGCTATATCTGCGTCACCCTTCACCTTTATTCATGCTCGTACCTGCGTATGGCCTTAAGGTGGGGGTGCAGGGAACGCGAGTTAAGGCCAGTGTTTTTGCAGTGTTTATAGCAAACAATTTTTTTGGTCAAAATAAATAAAATATTGCGTCAGTAGAAACATAGAGTTTAATATTATTCATATGGTTATATCAACAATTGTTGAATATCTGTCATGATCATAGCGTGAAGAAAATTAAACTCCATGTTTATACTGAATTTTGACACACACATAAAGTTTTACTAATTATAAAAACTGCAAAGCCACTGACCTTTTCTCGCGCCCACTAAATCTCCACCTTAAGACGCGGGGTAGGGGGGATTAAATCTGTACATATTTTGTAATCCGACAACTTAGCTCAGTCGATAGCATGTCTGTCTTCTGAGCTAACGGTCCCGGGTTAATTCCTGGCATGGCATAAAAAAATATATCATTGATGAAATGTGGTTTTCCCCTTTAACAGTAATGAATTAACGGTCGGGGGCTGGATGTTGTGTCTGATATAGATTTAAGTTATGTAGTTTATAAATCGTGTGCTGATATAATCAATCAATCTAGAACGTGCACGTTAGATACCTAAAATAAATAAAATAAATGTTCATATTTTGTACATTTTATTAGCTCAATAGTATATTTTTATATCCAATCAATAACTTTATTTAGTCGCTTGTTCTTTCAAATATTTAAAAACATTTTATAAAATCACCGCGATTCAAGATAAAAATTCAACTAATAATAACAATCATTTAGCTAAACTTTTTTTTTTTTAATTTGCAAAGATAACAGGCCTCATAGGTTCGCCCTAAGCCTGCTTGTATTTGTTCTGGCAAAACACAAATTAGTGGTGAGCATGGTCAAATGAACAGTTATTGGATAATCAATGACTGACGTATTAGTGAAACTCGATACTTTTCTAGCATCTAGTCCTCTAGGATTGCCCCGCAAACTCCCCAATGGACGTCAATCAAGGTGTCACGTGACCACCAATAGTCGACCCTACCATGTGTGACGTGTGATGTTGATATGTGCAATGTTTGTGTGTGCTCTGATCACCACGAAGGGTCGGTGCTGCATTCCACATGGCTTCGTAAACACTTTGAGGTGGATTGCCCTCTGGTTTATTCAAGATTACATGTTGATGGGCCAGAGAGGTTCGAAGGTAGGTAGCGTTGGATTGAATCGAATTATTTTTGGTTGGTATTTCATAACAAGATAAAAAATAATGATGAGATAATTTTTTTTGAAACAACTAAATACGTTACTGATTTGTTATACTTGTTCATTTACGCAAATGCATGATAAAATATAGCATATAAAGGGTATAAATGGTTTTTTTTTAATGTGGTGAAAATCCGCTGGGATAGATTTCCGTAAATCACTGTCGAAAGAAATCGCTTCACATTTCAAATACAGAGACGGGTAAATTAACATGCAATATTTGTTCACAAGCAGCACAACACAAACTAACTACTAATACTAGAACGAACACAACCCCCAATTCAACTGTCGACAATTTGCTAATTATACTTTTTCAGAAATACTAGCATTCGAGCGCTTAATGACTTGCTCATGAGACAGACGTACTATTTATTTAGCCAAGGTCACAGACAAATAATAGAAACAGACTCTCAACCTTACGGGGTTTCGCTGAGCTCCTTTTGCCAGCTTGAGTCCTTCAACACTGGGCTTCGCTAGTGTCAGTGTTTGGTGATATTAGGACTGAATGTAGCGATCCTAGTGGTGAAGGACTCAAACTGCCAAAAGGAGCGCAACCATTTTAACCTGGAGGCTGAGTGTCTGGGTATATTATTTGTCTGTGGCCAAGGTATAGTATAATCTTCTGTTAGTGAAATTTATATTTAAAAAGAACATGCTTATACATTATGATTTTTGTAGGAAGCCCATTATAGAAGACCTTATTTCGCAACAGAATCCTACTGTATGGTAGCATGTTGTGGGATAAGAAACCTTACAGAACTATAGTATTAAGTCCGTTCTGCAAGGCCTTTTATCTTAGCAAGATAATAATATAATGTAGGATTCTTGTACGAAATATGGCCTTACAAAATGGGATTCTTACCAAAATAAAGGTATAGTTGGTGCCTGTTACTTTACATGATACTTATATTTTCTTAGCCTATAAATATGTTAGATTATTTATTTATTTATACATCAAATAATATAATTATAGCAACGTTTTCAGTGGATAGCTTGTTATTGGAACTTCGACAAATTGACTTTATTATGTGTGTAGCATCACACAAAACTATCACTCCTGTTGGTTAATCTTTAAAGTAATTTTGTGAATAGGGTTTAATAAAAAATAATTTTGATTGGATCTTTTTATATGGTTTAATTCTCTTTTAATTGCTTACTACGGAGAGTGATTTTGAAATTTTTCCTCTTTAATAACTTGTTTTTGAAAGATTTATTTTTTCAACACCAAACTTACTTTTGAATATTATTATGGATTAAAAAGTGTCGAAAAAATGTTTATCTAAATAGTGTATTATAAATATATCTCGAAAATACGACATTCAACACAAGATGCTCAAAACATTTTTAATATGTAGTATTTATAACAAAAGTGCTATCAGGGAGCATTTAATAATATCTACAAATAGACAGATTAAAATATATTGTTTGACTAATAGAACTCGTCTATAAAGTTAAAATACTCATATTCTTTATAATTAAGATGATACTTAGGTTAGTATAACAATAGCTAGTTTTTTTCTGGTAGAGATAAAAAGGTTTAAAAATACAAATTAATAGCTCAGATATAATTATAATTTTGTATTTTGGGATAGTACAACCATACAATTTTATTATGTGGTTCAAAGTTTGATTACAAGATGTAGACGTATATTCAGAAACAGTTAAATATTTTAAACATTATATATTCTGTTCCTTAAAAAAAATCAGCGTGGAAAGAAATAATTACTCATTCAATTATTTATTACTCTGCCTACTTCTAAGTAAAACTTATGGTTTGTGCAAGTATGTTTGCTTTAAGCGACTAGAACAATAAGTTGATTATTATTATTAGCACCGCGTCTTACTACCCTTTCGGGTTATACACAAAAACAATAAGAAATCAAATCTAAGGTAATATAATAAGGGGGCAAATTTTAAGGAAATTTTCTACCATTCCCCAGGAAATAGGTAGGTAAACAAAACTGTGGGTAAACAAACGACAGTAATGGTTCAAACAAGATTTAAATTCAAACATCATTGTGTTTTTTTAGGTATATTTTATTTTATCTTATTTTATTAGTGGTTCTAAGTGACAAGCAACTTAAATAAGCACCGCACCCGTAGTTAACTGAGATGATAGTACTCATACTTTACCAATTTTATGTCAGATGCCCGTCTCTAAACTAATAGTATCCATACAATTTAATTTAGAAACATTTTAAGAAATAGTAGTAAACAGCGTTTAAATCTTTCCAAGGATATGAGTTGTACAATATTTGTAGCAGGCTATAAAAAATGTTTTAAACAAATATTCAAGAATATATTCAAAAGTAAAATAGTTATGATGATTGAAGTATTGATTAATTAATTAATATATAGTTTACATTAAATTGATGACAACAAGTTATATAACTCAAAATAACTATTTAAGTCAGTATAGTTGTGTGATTGCTCTTTTTGATGTATTTTTAAGAAAACCTATATCACCTTAAAAATAACGCTAATGAGGTTTTGGCTAAATTTCTTTAGACACTTTTGAGTAAAATTAAAAAAATATAGATTAATATTAAAAACTATTTTTGACTAAGACAATTTTTTTACAGTTTATTTTACAAATCAACTTATCATGAAAATTCTGATAAATTTAATTAAAAAAATTACCAGTAGCCTATACATTTTAATGTTGATAATATTTATCTAAAAATACACATATTAAGATAGTTATTGGGTTTTTTCAAGACGTCTCAGCTCCCGTTTGGGTTATACGCATAGCACGCTAACGATAATGTGGTAGAGATGAGGAAGATAGTATTTTAAGAGTAGATGCACCCGCATTTGAATATAGCGAGAGTGAGAATCTATGTAAGTAAAACTACCCTCAGTACACCCAGCTGAGATTCAAACTCCGACCCCTTTGTCCACCATCAAACCAGACTAATAAATGAGTTGACATTTGGACCGTGTGCCCACCGGTGCGGGTATTTTCTTTTTCCACCACGTCCTAGTACCCGTTCAGGTTATAAGCGTTTGTACTAATCACGCTAATAAGTTAAGGATGAAGAAGGTTGAATGCAGAGAAAGTGTACAAGCATTTGTGTAGATAGATAGTGGAAATCCTTTTGGGAAAACCACCCTCAGTAGATCCAACCGGGATTCGACTCGATCTCCCTGTGAGATGCCATAGAACATGCAATATATAATTTTTGCTATGCACAAGAGGCAATTAAAATCAAACTGTTTTTCCTCTCGAGTTCTGCTCTCACCCCGTTCCCCGATATATTCACAAAATAACGACTCTACTAAAAATAGGTTCAACATTTGATTACACACCTGGTCATTATTTACATTCCGATAAAGTAGGTTTGACACTCAGCGGATGTTGAGGAAAGCTTAATTAATAGTAGCAGATTTTAAAACATTGATTGAATGAATTCCGGTAGCAATTACATCTAACCTGCAGCAATCACAGTACCAGAAGCTAAAGCTGTTCTGCGAATTAAAAACATTATAACCACTCACGCAGTTCGACGAGTGTTCGTGGATAAGTCGTTGTGAATTTGTTCACAAATGGGTTGTGAAATAAAACTTTTATATTATTACGAAGGGTTAGCATGCATCGCAATAAAAACTATTACCCGCTTAGGTGGTCAAATAGTCTAAGGCGTTATTCTCGCAATAGACTAGACTGCTGATGACAGGGAGATCAGGGTTCAAATACTAGTCGGGTAGACTGAGGGTGGTTTTCCCTAAATTGTTTTCCGCTCTTCATCAACGAAAACTTATGTACACTTCCTCTAAATTAAACCTTCTTCATCTCTAACACATTAGCGGAATTGATACACATGCGTATAGCCCGAACGGTTAGTAAGGCTTGGTGCTAAAAAATTTAAACTATTGACCGTACCCGCAGCTAAGTGGCTAGAGGGTTAAACCACATATGTAAAGGGCTTCCATTCGATTTCAGGTGGTGATAAAGATATTTAATATTTGTATAGGTCTAGGAAACATCGTTCTATCAAAATAATATCCAGACCCCAGGGTTGTATGAGTATTATAAGGCATAGCCTACTGCCTAAATTAAGTTGGTTTGCAAGTCATGTGTTGATATATCTCGGTTTAAAAAGTCAGCGATAAATACTCAAATATAAATAGCTTATACGGATATGTTTTATCACAACTAGTTGAAGAAAATCCGCACTGGTGGGCTTGCGGATAAAGGTGCGGTTTCGAATATATTAAGAGGGGGTGTTACTAAATATTTTCCTATTCTCCCTCCACCAAAATGTGGGCACACTTCCTTTAAGATTTACCTCCCTCAACTCTAGCCCCTTAGCATGAGTATGCTGAAAGCCCGAACGGTTATTTATATGCAAAGCATGAAAAGAAACAGTTGAAGAAAGAGAACCTAACACTTTGAATAAGTCAGCTTACTAATACAAAGGCCTCGTATTTTGTATTCATTAACTTTCGTTGAGTGGCAGATCAGCTGCCTAAGTCCTTATAGTAGTACCCTGCTTGACCAATCACCAAGTGGGTATAAGCCTTTAATAACAAGTACAAGCATTTAATGGGTAAATGAACAACCAGAGGATTTACAAAGGGATTTTATCACAAAGCCGCTTCAATGTCATGGTATCAACAGCAGAGGTGGCTTAGTAATGGCTTGCTTGACTGTCACCCTCTATTATGACCCGGAAGTTTGTTGTTATTAATATTAAGATTAACACCAAGGCTACCCATATCGGTGGATACGCGGGTTAAATATCAGGTTCATCTGGTCCAGTTTGCCTATGACGGGGGAGGTCAGAGTTCGAATCCTAAACGGGTGTACTGAAAGGGTTTTTCTTAAATGGCTTATCACTCTCCCTTTACACGAATTGCGGTACGTTTATGCTCAAGTTATTTCTTCCTCATCTAGACCTCCCTGGAGAAATTAAAATTAGTACATCCCAGAAGAATAATAGCTAACTTCTTAGTCAAGAGGTAGGGATGGAGAAAGTAGCATAGCGTAAGCGCGCCCGAAACCACAGTGATAATTCACGTAATCCCCAATCCCCCCACGTTCACTCGGGGAAATACGAATTCGGCCCCACCAAGCCTTAAGCAGTACTATTTCGACCCTAGCCATAATATTAATTTGGTCCAATAGACCATACAAATTTGGCCCCATGAACCAAACAAAAACTTTCCATCTCATTTTGCACAGACTTAGACTCGTGTCAGGCCTGTTTAGGCTATGATCATGTTGTGCCATAGGTTATGTTTGGTTAGGTTAAGTTGGGATAGGATAGGATTATGTTTTATCATAATATCCATCACTTGCTGCCTTTGGTTCACCTTGAGAAAATATTTACATCCATCCTTAGTACAACACCACAACAGCCGGGTCCGAGTTAGACATCAACATGGGACCGAACTCCGATAACCCACCTTCCCCAACCGCTCTTAAGGTGGGAGTCCAGGGAACGCGAGTTAAGGGCAGTAGTTTTGCAGTTATTATATGAAAACAATCTTTTGGTCAAAACAAATCAAATATTTTTCCAGTATAAATATAAGAATTTAATTTTCTTCCCATAGTGAAGAAATCAATAGTTGTTTCATATTTGTCAAAGGTGTCTTAGAATTTAATGACCAATTTTTCTCTTCATTTAAAAAGATTATCATTTAATGACGTAATGCGCCTGATAAATATTCAAGAATTGTTGATATCACCATGCATAGAAAATTAATTTCTTATGTTTCCGCTGGAGTAATATTTTATTTATTTTGGTGCAAAAACGGCAAAAACACTGCCCATTTCCTACACTTCCACCTTAAGGTGGGGTGCTAGTGACCACGAGTTTAGTGCATTAATTTTGCAGTTTTTATAGCATAAACATTTTTTGGCCAAAATAAATGAAATTTTTCTTCTATATACTCATAGAGCTTAGTTTTCTGCACATGCTAATCTCAACAGTTGTTGAATATCTGTCATGAGCACAGTGGCATTTGGTGACAAACTTTTTAAATGAAGAGGAAAAGTTGTCATTAAATTTCAAAACACCCTTGACAGATATTCAAGAGCTGTTGAGATTAGCATGTGCAGAAAACTAAACTCTATGTTTATATAGAAGAAAAATTTGATTTATTTTGGCCAACAAATGTTTGTTATAAAAACTTCAAAAATACTTCCCTAAGCTCACGCTCACTAGCACCCCATCTTAACGGGGCCAAGTTCGTATGCAGCCCATTCATAGAGTTTTGTCCTCTCCGTCCCCAACAAACCAGCCATTACAAGAATGACGCATTTGTCCGAGTTCCAATCCCCTTGCAAATGTTCCTCAACTAACGTTTGTTTATTAATGGTTTTTACAAACGTTTATTTCAAGTGGTGTATTGTCACTTGCTGCCGCACATCATGGGGATCTTCAGATTATTTGTAGCCTCACGAGGACTGATTCACAGTCACTGTCTTAAAATCCTTCAATAGAACCCAATGCAATATGTCACAGTTAAGAAGATGGATCACAAGTTCCAGAAAACCACCCAACCTAAATATTCGTTAACTATCCCGTATTTTAAATCTATTGTAACACAAACTTCACCTCCCAGTCCAATGTAACAATAACAGAACCTTAACCTTCCGTCACTCGCCCTTGAAATCTTACATGAAAAGTCGCAATTTGTAGATCTTACAGAACTTTGAAATTTCGTTTGAAATTAAGTTGTGTCATTGACATCTTAGTTATTAACTGAAAATTAATTTTATAATAGGTCGGGAGAGAGAAACAAAAATTAATTTCATCATAAACAATTTAAGAGTATATATTTATTAGTTTTTGCAAGTGAAATTGTTGCACCTCACTATTGTAGAAGTATTTGATAGAACTATCTGAAAAGATGTTGCACACTGAAAAAAATTAACTGCTGGTTTGAAACTGCCCCTGCCTGTTTGATAAACTGGGGAGGGAGGTAAACAAAGAATACAAAGGGGTGGTGGACTGTTAGGTCACCCAAAGTCACAGACAAAAGTATATTTTGGTCTGTGCCCCAGGTAGATTTTGTGAGAGAATATGTCCTTACTTGCGCGCGTGACGAAAAGTTAAGAAAAATATTTATTTCCCCAGAGAAGTTTTAATCATTCAGTAAATATTTTGGCATCACTGAAACCAACTTCATGTTCGATGTACTTACTGACACCTGAGGAATAAAACATGTGGCATCTAAATATTGAAGTCTATATGTGTTACTGTTTTTTCTTTTATCTGTATTCTATTTTCTACAATTGTATCATATTTATTTTAGTCTCATATTATAGCATACTTAACATATTTTATTTCATACATAATATTTCAAGATCTGTATTTCCACCTGATAAGTATCAACTAAGGCTCAGTGGTCGGAGGCCTTTCAATTATCATGTTTCATTGTCGTTATTGTTGTGATATATGAGCCGAGGTAGAGAGCGCGACTAATCAATACAGTATTGCTGTTTAATAATTTCAGTGGTGTCGCTTGGACGTGTGACAGCTCACAATGTCCGGTACGCGCACTGGCTCACATGTTCCGAGTGCCCACACGTTCCCTTTGAAATATTACACGATCAAAATATGAACAAGAATAAACAAGAATGGAAGGACATGAATATTACTACATATTACAATCTACAGTCAAAGATTAAATTTCATTAAATATCCCCCAGTTGCACGAATTATATATATAGAACCAGTAATATCATTTACCTATTACTCACCACATATTACTTATAGGGGAGCGTGGGAAACTGTTTAAGGAAAACTACCTACTGCACATCTGTATGAGGTACAAGATGAACCTTATATCCGAATCACGGGATCACCGATGACATTATTATTATTATTATTATTATTATTATTATTAATAATAATACTGTTATTATCGAATTTGACATGGAGGATATTAGTGTCTTAATTTAAGGGGTGGGAATGAGGAAGGTATTGTAGAGGAAATCTACCCTCCATTAGTGTGGAAACCCCTGTGATGAATAACACCAAACCCTCTATGCATCTGGCCGAGATTATAACCTTGTCCTTGTTACCAGCTTATTTAATCTAATGCAAGATTAAAGCCTTAGACCAGCGTTCTTCAACCTTTTTAGAGCTGCGGACCTGCAAAAATAGGAGATATATTTCACGGACCGGTTGATGGCCAAGACAGAAATAAAAACCAATGCACACCTACATAGTATTTTATTTATTAAATCTAATGTTGTAAAATTACAATTTTTAGTTAGTGTGACATCTGCTGCTGCTTTTTT
>CABFWB010000104.1:495545-520824 GCA_902151455.1 Timema bartmani | reverse complement strand
TACCGACTCTCGAGGGTCTTGGATCATCTCCAATGTCCCGATTATCGAGGGTTCTTGGATCAGCTCCAATGTCCCGACTCTCGAGGGTTCTTGGATCAGCTCCAATGTCCCGACTCCAGAGGGTTCTTGAATCAGCTCGAATGGCTAACTCTCAAGGGTTGTGATAGGTGGTATCTAGTTAAAACAATAAAATGTTCACAGCACTGAATGTGCACATTCCCCAGGTTAAACCTCCATAAGAGTTATGTAATTCTGGGGTGCGCATGCGCATTAGCGCTTCAGCTGTAACAAATTTTTCTAGCGATCACACCTTGCTGCCAAGCTACATACAAGAACTTATCTCCAGCGCTCGCCCACGACATATTTTCCAACATTACACTAGAAAAGAGGCAATAACAGTAAAAGATCGTGGTTGCTTGGGATGGTAAATTATCAGCTAGATATAGAAATACTAAAGAATTATTTATAACAAGAATAGTTTAAAATTGTAATCAAAATATTGGGTGCTCACCTGGACATGTGCTCACATACAGGAGCCGCCACTGCTTATAACAGTATTTTTAAAAAGCAAATTATTATTTCGGGATAGAAAATTAATGTTATAGGTGTACGACATATCGTTAATTTTTTTAAGTTATGGTCCCACTGTTTTCTTAAAGACATTGCCTTTAAGGTCGGGGTGTAAATAACGGAAGTTAAAGACAGTTTTTACAGGTTTTGGGGCAAAACTTATTTTGGCCAAAATAAATCAAATATTTCTCCAGTATAAATATAGAGTTTAATTTTCTCTGCATGGAGATATCAAAAGTTCTTGAATATATCTCATGAGCATAGCGGCATTAGATAATAAACTTTTAAACTAAGAAAAAAAGTTGTCATGGAATTTGCAGGACGCCCTTGACAGATATTCAAGAATGATGATATCACCATGTGAATAAAACTAAATGCCAAGTTTCTACTGAATAATTATTTGATTTCTTTTGACCAAAAAAAATGTTTTTATACAAAAACTGCAAAAATGCTTCCCTAAACTTGCGCTTCCTACTCTCCCACCTTAATAAAGGTGAAGGTTTGTTTGATAAAAAGTCTTCAAGAGGTCTCCTTTAGAGCCCTTTTATGAATGCGTTTTGTGCCGCGTGACACACGGCGGCAAAAGCCGTCGCGTTTTGTAGGATAATTTTATTCACGCGGTATTTGCCGCCCATCTAAAAATAAATAGAAGGGGTGGAGGATAAATAGTATCAGTGCCTTTCGTGTTGGAGAGTGGAAGATGGATCCATGCGTCATCTATTTTGCGTATTGTCACATTTTGTTGAAAAGACTAATAATAAAATGGAATATCCATCTCATCAACTTTGTAATATTTGAATATGTGGCATTTCGTAATCTCTAAAAATGTAAGGGACAACAGGGACACGTTTATTTTAAACTATTTTTGGATTGTAAAACACACTATACACTTCTTTATATCCCTTGACTTTTCTTTATATTTCTGTTTTTGTACTCCTTCGATGATGGATCCCAAATTGCTTTATTTTTCTTGACCTAATCTACAAAACGATAAGGATCTAAATTATTTTTTTTCCATAAAAATAAGAATAAAATATCAGTTATTCAAATAAAATCATTATTTTCACCTGTAAGACTCCACGCAACTGTACTAATCTTGTCTACGAGACAGGGGTTGGCAGCACTGATGCCTAGAGACATAGAGGCAGACAAGCGGCGGGTTTGCATCATAGATAAGGGGTTCGCATAAATGGATTCCTAGATCTGAAGTGAAATGTAAGTAATAATCCCAATCTTTAAGGCTTTATTTCGTGTCAGAATATTATCATGTGTATAATATTTTGTTAGGATAAACGGACATTTAGAATGGAAGTAGAAATTTCCTTCTGGAAGGTCTTTTATCCTAACTAAACACAACTATAGGGTAGATTTCTGTTACGAGATAAAGCCCTACAAGCGAGCTTCCTTCAAAAATCATCGTATATATTAGGCTACACCAACTCATATAAAGAAAAAACTAACCAGTTTCGAATTTTGATATGCTCTTCAAAGCTTTTACTAACATATTTATTTAATTTAACTACTCAAACATTGATGTATCTCATATATTCAATCAAATTAATTAACAGTGTCAAAATGCTACATGCCTTGTTTGGGTGTTAGAGAGAAAGATATACCCTAAAGTTTCCTTCTCTCTTACACAATGGTATGCAGACGACAGCACGAAAATTTCAGCCACAGATGTCCATCCAGTTATATTATAGAGATCAATGCATTAAAGTAAGTGTTCTTATTCCACCCCTCCTTACAATGTTAACTACATAACATATTGGCGACGAGGAAAAACAAACTAAGGTGTAATATGTTCCTGACTATTTGGAAGTCCAGCTTTAAAAGTTTTTTGAATCAATTTAATTATATCACCTTACAAGCCTTCAACAAAAAACTATGTGGATCTAATTAAAATTATCCAAGAACACATATCCTAAACCATCATTTATTGCCGAAAGGTATAAATTTATTTTAAGATCACAGCATGAACATGAAAGTGTATCAGATTATATCACTATCTTAAAACAAATGTCAAAGAACTGCGAATTTAAGGAATCATTATTTGATTATTTACGGGATCGTCTTGTAAGTGGCTTTAGAAGTAGCTCTATCAATCAACGACTTCTAGCGGAGAGACAACTAGACTACGAAAAGGCAGTGCTGATTTCAACATATTTGGAGGCAGCTGTGAAGGATACAGCGTCACTAGCCTTTGGACAACACCGGTGGAATCAGCTGATTGTCATTCCCAAATTCTTCAAATGTCGAAAAAAGAAGCGAGAAAAGGTAGTACGAGAGAGTTGAGGTGTTATTGCTGTGAAAGGAACGGTCATTTAAAAATAAATGTCGTGTATGTAAGAAGAAAGGTCATTTGCAAAAGGTTTGTCTACTGAAACGGTCGGGTAAGTCAAACAATTCTAATAGGGCTACTCGTAGATTGCTAGCAAATCTAAGAGAGACAGACAAAAGTATGACAGTAATAAACAACATTTTGTGGGGTTGGGTGTGTTAACTGACAATAGTGATGAAAACATTGATGGCATTTCATATTTATTTGGGCTATTTAAAAATTAGCTTGACGAGAAGCGTGAAAGAGTAGAACCTTTTAGAATAAATGTTGAGGTGGAAAGAAAAGAAATTCCTTTTGAAGTAAACACAGGTTCAGGGGTATCTGTTAATCTCTGAAAAGTATTATCTGGATAAATTGAATCACTTAAAATTGCATCCAACTGATTTAATCTTAAATTCATATGTATATGAGCCAATTATGGGCGTTGTAAATGTAAATGTTCAATATAAGGATTTGTCACACAAAATGGAATTATATGTAATTAATTGCATTAATCAAACATGGCCTTATTTTTAAGAAAACAATTTTTAGTTTTTTATAATAGAGTAATATATAATAATCCACCAACATAATATTTTAATGTAAGGTCGGACTGTAAAGTGGTCAGGGTTTTAGGCCCTTAGCTCTCCGCCATTTCATTTATATATATATATTAGTTTGCCATTGTTTATTTTGTTAATTTAATACCATTCTTAAAACACTAAATTCACTATGGTTGTAATAGGCTTGCAATTGCCCAATATTTATAATATTCAAAGACATTTAGTAACATTTTATATATCATTTTACCAAAGTCCCTCCCCCCCCCCTATAAATTTAATAGCAAACATTTTAACACTGTCAAGATACTGAGAGTACTAAACTTATAGTGCATTATTGTTTTCCAATCAGTTAGGCCTATTTTAGTAAATAGCCTTCAGCATCTTCAATGTATTATTCTTTTCTAGGCGTAATTTATTCTATATATTACTATCAAATGTTTAATTATAAGAAAGTGTGGGGTGTAATGTTAATTATAAGTTGTCCAAATCATAACCAAAGTTGTAAGCAATATACTTTTTAAATTTTAATTCATTAACCTCATTTTTAGGCCTTTAACTTTTAAATCTAGTAGTTTTCATTCTTGTAAAGTCTTCTAAGAGGTATGAATAGTCGTTCTTAACCTGTGATCTTTAGAGTATTGAGAGATGGGTGTAGAAAATGGGAGACCACCATGTGGCTAATTTATCATAAATAAAACCATATTAGGTCGTATCTTCAAGTAATAATTATTTTTTCATCATGTAACTAGTGGTTGAAATTGTAACAAAATGTCTTAACTTTTCTCTAAAATAAAACTTCAGAATCAACATAAATTTTAATGTCTTTATTTGACTATGTTCTCCATCCCCACCATTATTTAATTAACCCAGAGAAGCTCTACTGAACCCACTGGCTGCCGCAGATAATATCTAAAGAAGAAGATGGAGAGGAGGAGACTGGAGAAGTTTGACTGGTTAGAGGACATTTGGAAAACGATTTAAGTGGTAAACACCGAGGAGTTGAAAACTAGAAATGAAAATTAAAAGGTTAAGAATGGTATGAAGTAACAGGAACTGTGACAGCTCGAGTTTATAGATGTGTTTAACATTTTTTCATTTTTTTAAATACAAAAGCCATCAAGACTTATCCTTCTTGACTTATAATGCTTAATATTTATACTTATACTTATAATGCTTAATATTTTGGATGTCATAACTCTCACTAAATAATCCTTTATTTACTTATTGAAGCTACATTGTACCTAAACATGTCTCAACTCTTGAAAACATAATACATTCTCACAAAATGTGCTGGAGCTATTTTGGTGTTTAATAAATAGCTTTAGTCTACAAAATATAAATATTTTGTTTGTGAGTCTTAATTCTCAATTAACATATTTACTTTACATACATTACTGTTTCCAGACTATGGTTTGGGTCAGTATATTGTTTATTCTAGCCATATATTCTCCATTACCGGCTGACTAGGCCTGTCAAAGCTTCATATGCCTAATAATTTAACTTAATACTGAGACAAGCACAGCATCCCGTTTCCTCCGATCGTTAATTTGTCACATTTCATCAATGATTAATTTTTGGCCATGCCGAGAATTGAACCCGGGACCCTTAGCTCAGTAAACAGACATGCTACCGACTGAGCTAAGGTGTTGGATAATTTTTTATACTCATTCCAGCTATTATTGGATAAATAAAAATAAAAAGTTATATACAGTTCTTTCAATATTTTGTATTGAGGAATCAAATTTGCCACCTATAAGTATTTGATATAGTTCTTTGTTTTTTTTTTATTTGCCTAAATGGTTTGTTTTCATAAGATTTTACTTTATTTTCAGGTTGTGTTGATCTTTGGAACCCAAAAGTGTTGAATTCTGGAACAGGTTTCCATTTCTGCCCCAGGAGACACAAAAACATGATGCCAGGAATCTATCACAACTACATCAATGAAGACAGTTATATTTTCCTAGCTAACAACAATGTTGAAATTTAGCAAGAGAAGCAATCGGCAGATGACTCGAGTGAAAGTAAAAGTGAAAATAAAAGCAGAATTTATAACAAGGACCATGGCACTGATAACAATGTGCCGATTTGACAGATGGACTATGATTGTATTTCTTTGGTTCCATACTCTAGTATAAATTACACATCACATAGCTCAATTGTTTTAGTGATTGTTGGAGAAACAAAAAGAAGGACCAAGTAACTTCTCATACAGTATAGCATATGACAGGAGTGAAATGTCCCACTTGGTAATAATGTGAATAGTTCAACACTGGAACAGTTTTAGGACCTCTTGCGTTTTGAAATAAAAAGACTGTTCTTGTCCAAGCAACAGATATACAAATATGATCTTAAACAAATTATAGGGGCAGTTTTTAGAAGTTTGAGATGTTTCCATTAGAAATTTGTATTATATGACTACGGTTTAATATCCAGCCAAAAATTGTCATAGAACAAATATAACACATTTAGAGTTTAAGATGGTTTGATTTTATAATGTTTGGTTAGCGTTAACAACTGCATTAAAGTTCTATAAAGTTATCACAAGGTCTCACTTCTGATTAGCTAACATAGCATTCAAATTAACATTAAAACATTCCACCATATAATTTTAAATGCATTGTTACATTTTGTATCGCTTTGAAAATAATACTTTATTATTGGTCTGTTATTAGTTCTACTTTTGAAGAATCCTAGGATTCTAAGACTATAAAGATACTTGGAACAAAAAAATTTCCTTGAATTTGATTTGCTACAAATAGGTTGATAAATAAATGGTATAACACAATCATACAAACTTTCTCATAACATTAGGTTTAAACAAAATATTCAAAAATAGGTTTCTATTCAACTACCATTAAGTAAGTTTTCCTCAGAAAAAAAAATCATCATTAACTGTTTCCTGTCTATGGCCAGGTCAATTTAGTAAAATGCCTCCATCTTCCTCTATCCTTACACCATTCTTCCTCATTTGCTTCCATTCTTCTCCTCTCACTTGGAAACTTTCTGTTATTTCTTTTTCTTGGTCTTCATTGCAGTTTTCTTTTATACACACTTCATCACCATTATTCTTTTTGGTGTTCTCCTTTTCCATCTTCACTACATGACCATAGCATCTTAGCCTTGCTTCCTTTACTATCTCATATACTCCTACTCTCACTTTTTCTCAAATAACTTCATTCCTATTATCTTTTACATTCAATGTCCATGATTTAGCTGCTTTGTGATTATGGGTACAAAGTACGCCCTCTACAGCACTTTCTTACTCTTCAAGAACAACTCTTCCAATTGGATCCTCTCTACTCCATTCAACTTTATAGCTATACTAGGCCTAATCCTTTTCCTTTTCACTATCATCACTTCACACTTTGCTTTTCATTCCACACTCTTTCTCTTGTTCACTCCACTAGTTGTTAAAGTACTTTTTCTTCCTTCTTCCCCCATCTCATCTAGTCATCAGCATACATTATTGCTTTTATATTCCCCTCGCCGAAATTTCTTGCCTCTTTATTCAAGGTAATATCCATTACCATAACAAATAGTAGTGGAGAGAGCTCACCCCTACTTCACTGTTTTTTTAAATATATGAACCACTTCGTCCACCCCTTCTTCGTCTTAACACAGCTCATGTTATCCTCATACCTGCTCTTCACTCTCATTACAACTTCTCTTTGCATTCCAGCCTCCTCTGTCGCTTTCCAGACTTTATTTCTATCCACACTATCATCTGCCTCTTCCACATCCATAAATACCATTACTAATGTTGGGATCACGATCATATTAACTTTAACTTAACGTAACATTCACTTATGGTTTACTCAACGTAAAGAAACCAGTGGGCTATCATGATTCACTTAACTTGACATAACAGCTTGAGCCAAACATTAGCATTCGAGAGCATATATGTTGCATTACAATAAAATATTTATCATTCAATCTAATTGTACCGAAGTTTAGTTTTTTTGCATTTTCTACTTTTCCTATTTTAGTGTTATGTTATACTTGTTGTCAATCGTGATTTAAAAGTAAAATTTAGCTTGCATACACTATAAACAAATGAAGTAACAATACTTGAGAAACAGATGAAGTACTAAATAGCAGTGTTAACGTGATTGGCTGGCTTTATCATGTGATACCCTTCACGTAACATGAAAGATCTCCCAAGACAACTCTTACTATAAGTGAATGTTAAGTTAACCACATTGTGATGGCTTCCATTTTAAAATACGAAGAGGACCTTTACATTAAGTGAAAGTCAAGTTAATGAAGTTGATCGTGATCCCGGCATGAGTTCTTCCCAAATTCATACCTTCTTTCCATTAGCTGTCGTATAGTGAAGTTCAAATATATCGTAGACCTCACGTCCCTAAATTTATGCGCTTACTCTCTCCACCTTCATTTCATTCTTTTCTTATATTCGTAATATTATGTTGATTACAATAAAAACTACTATTTTATAAATTTTAAACAAGATTGTTCAAACCATTTTATTTATTTCAAGTTTTTTTAAACAGTTATTTGTAAATAAAAAAAATCCTTAGATTGTTTATATTTTTAACTTTCCAGTACACGTGTAGCTAAGTACGAGTCCGCAAAATCGTAGTTTTGTAAAACAGATTTGAGAGCTGTGTTGCCTGGTAGCTTCCTCTATTGCCTTTCTGAAAATTATGGCAGAATTTTAGATTGCCTCATGTTAATCTGCTATTAGCAGTGATACTTTGTTGGGTACCATGGACGGTTACTCCGTGTGCGTGCATTTGACATTTCATTATTGAGACTGTGAATCCTGCACGCATGAATTTAAACTTCAGATAAGTTTTATTATTTTTATTGTATTATTTATTATTTCTGACCCTAATTTTTATGAGTAATATATTTTCTCAATTCTTAAGAGATTTTAACTCAATTTTCTCTTCATTATCAGCAGTTTTTGAAAATTTATTGCCTCAAAAAGTATGAGCTTTAAATAGGTTCTATACATTTACTATGGATGGGTTTTGTATGCAGTGTGTGTTTGTTTTGTACATTTTAAGTTACAGGAAAATATCTGGACCGAACGACAAAGATGAATTTGATGCGTCCGAAAAAATCTAGTGGGTTCTGAAGTTCATAAACCCAAAATTATCACGTTTTATAATGAAACTAAATTGGGTGTTGATAAGGTGGACGAAATGAAGTGTGTCTATTCTGTAACCAGAATAGCCTAATAGATGGACTTTGGCAGTATTATTTCCATATCTGAATATTGCAGGGATAAGTTCATACATAATTTACAAGGATGCAACATGGCAAGGATGGATTTTTTGAAAATACTTGCTAATAAGTTTCTGAATGGTCATTTGCGTTTGAGAACTCAGCAGCAGAAAGTTTAGCCAGAAGTCAGACTAGTTGAAGAGGGAGCCCGAGAAATATGTTATTTCTGCGATCGAAAAAAAAAAGCCAACCCGATTAAAGTGCAAAGGTTGCTGCAACAAGTATGTATGTTTGGGACTCACTGTTTCTTATGTGTGCTCTGAATGTGACAACAAAATGCTAATAATGGACCTAAATGAAAATAATTTTGACCATGATTATGTAATTGGCTTGTTAACTTAGCAAAGAATCTAACTAGTTTGTTTATTTTTGCAGTTTTAGTTTAACTAAAACTATTTTTTTCATTGATTTCTTTAATATTTTTTTATTGTATTCAATGTATCAAAATGTTTTTAACCACAATTTAGTTCATAAGTAAAGTTATAAGTCAGTTAATTGTAAAAATTGTATAGGGGTTATAAGTTACTGATAAAATGGAATTTAAAAAAATTGCAAGAAAATCAAAAGGGATTGTTTTACTATATATAATCATTTAAAATTAATATTAAGTTTCTTAAATGTTATAAAAGTACCAATAACAGTGCGAAATCCAACCAAAAATTGCATTAAGACAGTAGCGGATTCAGAGTCCTCACGCGTGTAAAACCAGTGTAGGTGTCCACGCATGCACCGGAGGGCTAAAAATAAAGATATACTAGTATCTTTTATGAAAAACAATTTCCAGATACTCATTATGAACTAAATCTTAAAAACTCATTTTTGAAATTTTTCAAATTTTTAATATTAATTTTGTCAAAAGTAAACTACCCTTAAATTAAATTTAAATACTTAACATTATTTTTTATAGTAAAAAAAGTTTTCAAATATCAATTTTCAAAACATTTAAAAACTAAGTCATTAGTAAACTTTTTTACTAAGAAAAACAAATATTTATAATTATGTGTAATGTAAATAACTTGTTAGAAATATTTTCAAAATGTTCATACTAAAAAATAACTTATTAGTTATCAGTAAACTATTTTTAAACAAACTTTTACCCCCAAAAAAATGGGTCCCAGTATACATTGTTAATCGTCAAGTAAAACATTCCCTAAATATCCATTTTAAGCAATTTAAAAAAAAAAGATAAACTTTAAAAATCAGTAAATTAACTTAATTTTAGGTATAAGGTTAAGATAAACATATCTGAGGTATATTCCTATAAAATATAAACATTAAGTTTGAACAAAATCCACCAAACTTTTAGATTTGTGCCTAGGTACAGACAGAATTGTAAAATCTACTTTTTTGGGTTTGAGGGATTCATCATAATCTCGAGGTCGAAAACTTTCATGATTACAATAATTTATCTTTATGAGAAAGTAATAAAACAAAAATAAAATAAATATTAGAGATACCTTAAATAGACTACATTATAAATTGTACAAAAATAGACATTATACTCAAATTTAGTTTTAGAACAGCCCCATAGACTTAATAGCTAACTTGCAATCTCTATGTTTAATCCAATCAAAACTCAAAAGCTTTGTAACAAATTTAGAGCTCTGACCAGATTAACTAATAAGAATCACTGGAAGACACCCATCCATAATTTGTGAATAGAACCCACCTTAAACGTCCTTCATGCCACATACTTTTAGTAGTTATTTATTGCTAAAAACAAAGAAAGATTAACGAGTATATAAATTAATTTAAAAAAACAGAATAGAAATAATTTGTGTGTGCACTGAAATACTAGACTGAAAATCAAAGTTGAAGTTAAGTTTAAATTAGATACAAAATAGCAAGGTCCCCGATTCTCTACTATAAAATATTAAGAGGGGTTAGTGGATGTGAGTATAGGATCTCTTATATAAGAGTTAATTAAACAAATTCATAGAAATAAATAAAATCAAAGTAAAGATTATAATGTCCTCATCTCAGACTTGATAGGCATAACACAGGGGCGGCTTAAGGGCTGTGCGAACCGGGTGGCTGCCCGGGGTGCTGGCTCGAAGGAGGCGCCAAACAGAATTAACCTAGGTGTAATAGTGGGGTTACAATCAATCACTTTTTGATTCTAACATGAAATTTTACATATTAGTATAATTTTATGGGGAGTAAACTAGAATTTTAGTGCCATTCTCAAAAGGTTATTTTACATTTGCCATCTTGAAAAAATGGCACCCTAAAATGGTTTGTTTTTGCAATTATAAAGTAAACCGTTTATATTGTTAGTGTTTGTTGAACTTATAATTAAAAATGGAAGATAGCATTGTCTACAAAATAATGTTAGGTTTGGGAATTATTTTCATATTTTTCCCAAGTCCAATCGCCATGGGAAATGTGGTAGCTGATAGCCAGCAGAAAATTTAATGAACAGTCAAAAGAAAAACAAAATTAAAAATAGATTGACTGCCAAAAGTGACAACAAATCAATATAATATGGTCTTGCAGATCCTTTGGTCTGTTGAATGGATACATGAGAGGAGATCAGGTAGCTTTTACTAGCTGTCAGTTATAACCACTCTTATCGCGAATGGACTATATTATCCACCGGTTATATAGGGGACGCCAAAAAGCAATCCCGCCCAGGCACAAAATGTACCTCGGGCCACCCCTAACATGACAAAATGGTAATATTGTAGAACACTGGCAAGTTAACCAGTGGTTAAGGTGAGAATTTTAACATGAGATCGGCTAGTTTGCTGATATGCTAATGCAAATAAGCTGTTAGCAACAAAAAAATGAGAAGTTTTCGTTTGGTCCCTATTAAAAAATTGGAGGCTTTAAAGCTTAGAGTTTTAAATTCTACATAAGATATTTTTTTCCCTAAAGCTAAAACACAGATATTTGCTAAGGTTTAAATATATTGTTATTGATGATGCTTTTTCTGTTTTATATTAAGGCCTGCGAAGGTTCTTAGCTTATATTTCAAAATATCTCCATTGAATTTTTTGAAATGTTAAACAAAGGTAATTCAAATAATTATATTTATTTTTGGTAAAAATGTTGGTATGAAAGATTCTGTATATTATGTTTCATGGTAATGACTTAGCAAGTGCAATGAAGAGAAAGTGCTAAGAACAAATTTGAAAAATCATTGTATTAATAATTTGTCACTAAAGATAATAAATGTTAATGTACTTTAAAATAATGTCTCAATAAAGTTTATATTTAGTTACTAAAGTGTTTAATTGTTTTCTCTATCATTTTTCCTACAACTAGAATTTAAATCTTAGAAAAAATGATAAACAAAAGAGTAGCATAATTAAATGTTTTAAAAATGTATTAAGATGCATTCATGCATTTAATGGTTTGGTTGTTATTTTTGTCCAAAAATTTTATTGGGACTTGACCACCAAACAGTAGTATTCAATCTCTAAAAATAATTCCAATTAGAAATTTAAAAAGAAACAGGATTTTTTTTCAATCCAATATTTTCTCAAATATTCTGAAAATTCAAATTCTATAGTCCTAAACCATTCAATTTATATAGTTTTCTTTTATTACAGGCATCAAGGAAAATCCAAGAAAATAGTTAAATTTTAAAGAATTCCTACAACTTAAAAGGAAAATAAATATAGATAGTACTGAAAGAAGTATCAAAATCTAGTAAAAAAAAAAGTATTCAGGATTTTCTTAATACTTGAATAGGAATATATAGTACTCCAGGAGGTAACAAAATTCATACCTTCTGAAGAGTTATGTTTTCCTAATGAAGGTATTAGGTAAAGTACCAAATCCTACCTCCTTTTTAGAGGATTTTGTTGGTAATAGGAAGACAGAACACCAAGAGGTGTCAAAATCTAAAATAATAAATACTGGCACTAGGATAACATAATACTCCAGGAGGTATCAAAATTATACCTTTTGAATATTTGGCTACTAAACTAAAAGAGGCATTCAAAATTATATCTTAAGGATTTTTTCTTAGTTGTATTGAGATAATATTAAATCTAAGCTGTATTTAAAATTCATATGAGTTTTTAGGGTTTTCTGTCAGCAATTGTATAAATAAATTTTCAAGATGAGAGCATCTTTCAAGTAGTTTTATTCAGAGAATGTGTAACTTTAATTTTTATTTGAGACACATTTGTAACTTTTTATGACATTTTAATAATATATTAAATTATTTTTATTACCGTTGTCTCTAGCTGCCTATTGAGTGTGTTTACAATTTAAATAATAAGGGATGAGGATTAATTTTAAGGAAATATACTAACATTAGCCTACAGTTCATTCATTACAGTGTTGCCAACTGTACGATGTGACCTTACTAAAAAGTAACAAATTTTACATCAATTATTATTTTTAATGAAAATCGGTGGGTTTATCAATATGTCAAAAAGTAATATCCAACCGGTAAAAATACAATCCATTTCAGGTCCATATACTATTATTAGAGACTATAGCATTGGCAACACTAATTCTTTCAACTAAATTTGGATGTTCTTAGAAGCTATTTATAGTGATCCTCTACTGAATTATTTTGAAAATTAAATGACTCTTTCCTGAAGGGGGTGGTTCCTCTTTAGGCAAATTCTACTCTATCAGCTGAGTTTTCTTGACCCAATTTTAAATAAAATCATTTAAAGAAGGCCTACATTTAGTATCAAATATGATTAACATTATGTTAATATCTTAAAGCCAGCCTAATGCCATTTGTGTTAAAATCTAGTTATTTATTGTACATCTTGACAAAGTGCAAAATATATTATGTTAATGAGGGAAGGTGGAATGATAAAAAAAACTGCATAGCATAATTTATTGACAAGCAGATAATAAAATGAATTATACATAGTACAACATATTATTTATGACATTGATGAACAAATATATAGTTTAAATTAGCCATCAAGTGCAATAATAATGTTATCAATACTCATATTATCCAACAGAGTAACCTTTAAAAAAATTGATTTTAAACAATATTTCACAGACATTAAAACCGATCAACTATTGTGTTAGCATAATACAATTTCTCATTTTAAAACATTAGAAAAAACAGTACACATCCTTGTATCTTGATACATTACAAAGGGGTTGTTTCACATTTGTTTTTTTTAACAATTTGTGTGCTAATTATACTTATAATTTTTGTTCTTGTCTAATTCAAGAATTAAGATAACATGGATTGTTTTTATGCTTTATGTTACCCACAATTTTAAGCTTACAGTATTTGTTTTATTGTGTTGCATTTATATTTGTGTTTAATGTCTTAATTTATACTATGTATGTTACTAGTTTTACAATTAAACTAGAGCACAGTGACCAAAGAAATATTTATTGAGTTGCCGACCACATAACAGAACGAGTAGCTATGACTTCTGAACTGACAGTAACGTGATCACGGATCACTACAAAATACAATCTGCAGACACAGCTAACAACTACTGAACAAAAAATACTTTATTGCTGTTCGCACTCCCTCTCAATAAAACTATTTTTTTAGCATTGAAAGTTTTAGATCTAGATTTCACAAACAAATTTCCTCCCAATGTCTTTGTAAACATCATTAGTACAGAGATACTTAATATTAATTGTACCTTCATCTAATTTTCCTTTGATAAAGTAAGGTCTAATAACTAAATGCTTTACCCTCCTATTTCCTGGTATTATATGCAATTTTAATTTCAGACTGATTATTCTCATATATAATATGTATAAAAAAGTGCATTGAGCAAAAACATTTAGTAATAAATAAAATGATAGAATATTAGGAAAATGGTATAGTACAAATAAAAGTAAAAACACTGACACATATCTACACACACTTCAATATTTTGATGCTAGAAATATTGAAGTGTGTGTAGATATGTGTCAGTGTTTTTACTTTTATTTGTGCTCTACCATTTTCCTAATATTCTATCATTTTATTCTCATATATAGTAATACAATCAATACAAACATCAAACTCTAAAAGCAAATCCTTAAGCCAACATGCTTCACTGGTTGCAGTACTTAAGACTATATTCTGTAACTGGTTGTTGCTTCTTCGAAGACCATATAACAAACAGTACAATTAAATGCTTTAAAGCAATAACCTGTTGTTGATCTATCTATTGGGCTATCTCCCCAGTCACTGTCTACAAAACCTTGAACCAAGTGAGTATCATCTCTTTTTTAAATTAAACTTAAATCAATTGTGCCTTTCATGTATCGTAAAACATTTTTCAACAATTTATACAACAACATGCTGGGACATCCCTGAAATCTACTTAACATTGTAACAACAGCACACAATTAATCTGGTCTAGAGCCCATTATGGCATACATAATACATCCTATCAACTTTCTACAATTTGACCATCTCTTTACTTTATGATTTGACTTGTTTCAGCAAATCAAATTTAAAGTTCTTATCTATTGGCAATGATAAAGGTTTACAATTTGATATACTACAAATTTGTAACAAATTTCTCAGGTATTCAGTCAGACTGGTTAACTAAGGTCACACCCTTCTTAAGATCTTGCTCTAAATTTATACTTAAATATTTTCTAATGTAGGCCTATCTAATGTCTTTCATTTTAAAGTTTTGACATAACACATCCTTCACCTTTTCTAAATCTTATCTTACTGTTTCCAAAATACAAAATATCAACATATAACAGCAAAAACACTTTAAAATTTCCATTACATTATGTGTACAAACAACTATCCTTACTTGATTTGGTATAGCCTTCTGAGCACATTACTCTATCAAAAGTTAATTTTAATACTTGGTTGACTTTTAAATGCCATTTCTATTGACTTTTTAAATTAACATACGGCACTGTTATTACTCCCAAGGTCAACTCCCTCTGGAAGTTTTAAATACACCTCTTCTTCAATCTCACTATTCAAAAAGGCACTACATACATCCATTTGATATACTTGCAAATTTAATTTTGTAGCTAGCGCCATGAAAACTAAATGTATTCAACTTTGCAACAGGAGCATAAAGATCATACACATATGAACAGTCTTTTTGTTCAAAACCCCTAGCCACTAACCATGCTTTGTACCTAACCTTATTATCTGACTTACTTTAAACACCCATTTGGTGTTAATTGCACTTTTTCCTCCTGGCACTTCAATGACAATTGTAAATGCATTGTTCTCATTCAATAAACACAGCTCAGTATTCACTTTTTCCCTTCATTTTTCAGCATCTTTGCTCTTCATAGCCTCTGAATAACTTGTAGGTTCATTTTCAAGACTAACAAGAAAGCTTGTCTCAAACTCACCCAATCAGGCTGATTTTTTGATAGTCCTATGACTCCGGGTTGTGATCTCGGGTAAGTGATTCTCCTCATCTACACTTTATTGATCTTCAACATCATTTTCTTCTTTTCTTTTTTGAGTTTTTTTACTCTTTGAACCTTTCTGTTCCACGTTCCCGACATTCCTTTCCTCAGCAGGCTCTAACATATCTATCGTTTCAGATTTTTGTTTCATGATGTACTGTGTGATATAAAAGTCATCTTTTAAAATTTAAAAGTATCTAGAACCTCCTAATGAATTTTCCTCCATCAGTCCACACACATCTGCATGCGCCAGTTCACATGTTTGTGATGTAGACTTTTCACTTCTTTGAAATGGTAGTCTAAATTGTTTCCCCTCCTGATACACTGTACATGTATCACTACTGTATTTACATTCAATATTATTTTCCTTTAATATAGTCTTTACTCGTTCAATATTTTTATATAACCTCTCGTGCCAGTCCTTCAAACTACAACTGACACTTGTCACTGTGTTAGCCTCAAAGATGTCATATTTGAAGTTCATAACATATGGTATGACTTTCCGTCATGGGCTGCCACTGTTGTTTTTGACAAAGTCACATATCCAATTGTTTATTTTCTTAGTATACCCGTTATTTACAGCAATTGCTACTGAAAACAAGTTAATTTTTAAGTCTGGCATATACAACACATTATTTAGGGTGATTTTAATAAAACAATGTCCATTATAAGCTTTTGAGATTATTTGTCCTACACCTTCAGCATTTAATTTTCTCCCATCACCTATAATTACAGACTTTGTGTTTAACAGTTGATTATAACTATTGAATAGGAAGCGTTCAGAAGTCATGTGTTCACTCACACCCCTATCTACTAGCCACTTGTCGTGTAACTGTCCATTTCCTACCAAAGCTGTCACTATGAATGCATTACCATCCTTTCCTTGTCCATCATGGCTATCCCTGTTACTTCTACAGTTTCTTATAAAATGTCTGCATTTAAAACACTTTAACACTGTTTTATTTTGTTTATTCACTGGTAACGGTATTGCGATACTGTCCTCAACATTACTTGTCCATGCCTTCAGTCTTTCCTCTTCTACCATGAGTCTTGTGATCAGGTTTTCCAACGTCTGTTTTTCATCAGATGTAGATTCCAATGCTGACACAAAATAACTGTATTTTTCTAGCAATGACATTAGAATTTTATTAATGACTCACCCTAAGCTGAGACCTGATATAAACAAATCCACGTGGAAGTCTATGTTCTGATTTGCTACTGGACGGACTTTAATGGTATCCTTTCACTAAATAGTCCCTCCTTCGTTTTGTATTAAACTTGTTTTAAAATAACATTAGAAGATTATTATAACTAAAATTTTCCCTTCATTTAATTTAGAAATGATACTTTAAGCTTTGCAAGTGCTATTCGAATTCCAACAAACGCCTGACTCAGCGTTTAGAGACCCCATGGGTACAGTCCTTATCACATGTTAATGTCAAGTCAGCGACATTCAGTCAACCTGTTCTTCTCAGCAGCGTTAAGTCATGGTTGTGTGTGTTGAGTGCTTCCCGTCTATTTATGGCATTTACTGAGTCTGGCCCGAGTTTTGTTAAATATAAGACAGGAAATTTAAAAGTATTAAAAAATACAAAAATTCATAGTGACCTAATTTGCTATGATAATGACTATACATGGTTGCCCTGTTTAAAATATTTCACTCATGTTCCATCATTCATGTAGGTCTTTAGCGTAGTGAAATGTTTGTGTACTTCCTGTCTCAGATTAGGATGAACCAATAATAGTCATGATAAGCTTATCTTAGATTTCTTCGCCTAATTTATTCAGCTTATTTTTAAGTTATTGAATTTTTGATTTAAAAAACCAGACATATCCATGCCTTCTGCATATTTATATTGGAAAAATTGTTGCCGCACCATGTGTATACTGGTATCACTCTTCTGTTTATAAACCCTGTGCAATTTCCGCCACATATCAGTTGCACTTTGACATATTAGAGCATGGAGCATTACCGCTTCTGACAACCGAGTTACAATTAAACTTTGAACCTTTAGATCTTTTACTCGCCTTGCCTCTCGTTCTGGTCTATTCTCTGGTTTTACTGCCGTGCCCTCTGCGATCTCAAACACCCCGAGACACCGTAGTAGTACTCCTACCTGAAATTTCCAAACATTCCAGTTTTTAGATCCCTTTAATTTGATGATTTCCACCGTGGCCGTATTTGTGAATTGCTTCATAGTGTCTGGATCACGCTCAAAACGATGTCTCCTGCCCACGCCGCGATTTTTCAGTACAACATAAGTGCTTGCAGTTTTCTTTCTAATACAACTTTCACTTCAATTGCACCACATATTTATAGGTACCTAGGTCCATAGCATGTTTAATATTACATATACAATAACGTGATTACAGATCATCACTACAAAATACAACCTGCAGACACAGCTACCAACTATTGAACAAAGTTAATACTTAATTTCTGTTCACAATTTATATATTCGTCCTTCCCTTTCCAAACTATAAAACCTACAATTTATTAAATTTTTGAAGGTGAAAATTAAATTAGATTATGAGTACAGCTATCTTTGAATACGCATTTGGGTCAAATATTATATTTTTCAAATTCAAGTATCAATTAAAGCAAAAATATTTAAAATTTTAATTCAAAAGAAAAGTTGTTTTAGATTTGATGACACTGACAAATTTTATTTTGTTTGATCTGTCTCTTATGACATAAACAATAACTGCTTTAAACTGTTATTGGAAGTCAAGGTCTTCAAAATTGCATTCGAGATTAATCTTGAAAATAAATTGACATTTTTTTTTATATATTAATCATAGTCTAATCAAGTAAAGGTTTTGAGGTAATTGATGAAACTTTTTTAGTTTATTTTGAGTTAATTAATAAAACATGTTTAGTTTATTCTGAGATAAATTAAAACATTGTTTCCAGATAAATTAGATATTCTTTACAAATCTCTTTTGGTACAAATGAGGTAGTGAAGAGCAATATAATAATATAATATGGTGCGTACCTAGTGGGTTTCGATTAACCTCTCCTACTCAATCTTGATTTCACCGCCAAGTGGTTTACCTGAGCAACCTGATGGAGGGTGGGTAGAACCCCAGTGAAAGCCACATCAGATGTAGACAAGAGCCAGAAGCCTGATCATGGCCAAAACCAACAGGTTTGAAACAGGGCTTGTATGATAGGATAGGAGTGCTAGGATTGGTGATGAGGAGCTAAGTCCTTTTCAGCACCCATAACCTTAGTAGGGAAGGTGACCACCAAAACCCGCTACTCGGGTGTAGGCCATGACAGGCCTAGTAAGCCGGTGGCTAAAACTAAATAATAACTCAAGTAAATAATGTAAAATGCCAGATGGGAAACTTTAAAGACAACAAGCTATGGTTAGGTACATTGAATAATAGCACACTTACTGGAGGAGTGGAAGATATTGTGAATTAAATAGAGGAAAGGAAGCCAGATGTGCTTGGAATGAGTGAGAAAATGTGATGAGGGAGTGGAGAGATGGAATTAAGAAAAGGATATACGTTACATTGGATTAGAAATGATGAAGGGAGGAGAAATGGGGTTGGATTTGTAGTGAGGATAGGATGAGAATTGGAGGTGGGGAGAGTGAGTAACATAATAATGAAAATGGCAATTATAGAGAAAGGAAAGCTGTTAGAAGTATTGCAAGTGCATGCCCCTCAAGCTGGTTGCTATTTAGAGGATAGAGACAAATTTGACGAAAAACTGAAAAGACACTTGGGTAAAAAAAAGGCGAGTGGTGATGGAGGATTTAAATGCCCAAGTTGGAAAATAAATAAGAGGTTTTGAAGAGGTACTAGGAGCTAATGGGTAAGGAGAAAGTAACAAAGAAGGAAAAAAAACTCTTAGAATTGTGTACAAGAAATGGACTGAAGGTCGGTAACAGTTAGTTTAAGAAGAGCAGCGATACGCATAAGATATTGCGCTATAGCTGTAATGGTGAGTAAAAATCACTAATTGACTATTTTCTCTTAGATAGGAAAGCAAGGGCGTGCACATTGGACATTAAGGTCCTGCCAAGTGTGTCTTTGGAGGGGGGCCATAGACTATTAGTAGCTGAAATGAAAGGTTGGAGGAGGGTGTGCCAGATAGTGAAGCAGAAAAAGAGTATAAGGCTATGGAAGCTCAACCAAGTGGAGGAGAGAATGAACTTCCAAACAAGAGTTAAAGGAGAACTACTAAAGGATGACAAAGGGAGGAGAACCGGACGGGCAAAGGTTCAAAAATTGCATAGTGGAAGTGGCAGAGGAGATATGCAGAAGAGCGGGTGAGAAGAGAAGATGGAAGTAAACTCCATAGTGGAACGAAAAGGTAAAGTAAGCAGTAAGTGCTAAGAACCAAGCATTTAGAGAATGGTTCACAAAAAGAACAAGAGAAACTGAGGATAAGTACCGTGAGGAAAAGAGCAATGAACAGAAGATAGTAAAAGAAGGTAGAAAAAAATTTGTGGAAGAGTGGACAAAAGTGCTACACACTGATGTTCAAGGGAGCAAGAAAGTATTGTATAGTCAACTGAGCCAAAGGAGGGAAAATAGGCGAGAGGTGCGAATGATGAATGAAAAACGAAGGATAATGGAGAAGGAAGAGGAGATAAAGAAGCTGTGGAAATCATATTTTGAAGATTGTTGAACCTGGAAGTGAAAGATTGGTATGGGAGAAAGAATAGGAAGAAATGGTAGAAGGAATGGAGGAGGAGGAGGAAGTAGCATACTTAACCTGGAAGGAGATAGAAGAGGCCTTGAAAAGAATGAGGAGGGGAAAGGCACCAGGAGTGGACGAACTGACAGTGGAAATGATAATAGCAGCAGGATAAATGTGTCTACGGTGGTAGTATAGAGTAGTAGATACAGTGTGGGAGGAGAAGAAAGTGCCAGAGGATTGGACAAAGGGTATTATATTGCCAATATTCAGGAAAGGTGATAGGAAGAGGTGTGAAAATTATAAAGCTATAACAGTGATGTGTAATTGCACGCAAATGTATGAAAAGATTCTGGAAAGGAGAATGAGGAAATGTGTACAGGGAAAATATTAAAAGGAGCACCATGGCTTCAGAGAGAAGAGGTTGATGATCGCAACATTTACATCTTCCAGCAGCACTTTTCTTCCACTTGTCTTCTGGCAATAAAATCCAATATCATGTAATAGTTTGTAGATCACTGCTCTTCCTCCTTCAAATATACTTGAAGTGTTTGGGTCAGGATTCACACGAAGAGCATCTAAAAGGGTATCCAATGTCCCGTGCTCATTTGCAAACCAGTACCAATAAATTGCAAGCATAATTTCATGCATTTAATGCTCGTAGAGTTGATTGCAAAACTCAATCCTGTTATAAAGGAATATATTTCCCGAATTCTGGGGATGGACAGTCTCAGATGTGTAACATATTTGGGAAAGAACATTCACATAGGGTCTAGTTTTAAAATGGTCATATATAGTATTTTCCACAGTTTTTTCAGAAAGGGGGTCAGGTGGGGGGCCCAAAATGTGAATTTTGCACACACAAAACTTTTGCATTAGACCGGCCCTGCTTATAGGTTAACATACTTACCTTATAACAGAAAAGTTTTCAAAATCTCTAAGCTTGTTGTTCAAAAACCACTTGAACAGGTTGTCTGTTCCAACATGTAAAATAGTTAGTAGCACACTCCAAATATGTTACCTCCTCTGCAACAAAAATCAAATCACAGACAAGGGACCAAGAAAAGGACATGCCAATGATGAAGTTAAGATGTTGAGCAAACTTCTAAGCAGTGAAATAATCCCAAATCATAATCTTAGGTAAAAAAAAATGATATTGTCTTAAAACTAGGCCATTGATGACAGAAAGATTTGGATTCAAATACTGGGTGGATTACTGAAAGTATTTTTTCCTAAATAGTTTTATACTTTCCAAAAAAATGTGGGTACAATTCCTCTAAAATTCAACCTTCGCCATTCCTAAATACATGCATAATTAATAGGCCCTACATATGCGTATAATACTAACGGGGGAGCCATGGTGGAGTCAAAAAATCCTAAAGATTTATACTAGCCTAAGCTATACTAAAGTAAACAAGCAATTGCACTAGCTTAGGCCTACCGGTACTCTTAAACTAAATAAAGCATTACAGTAGGTTAGAATACTTTAAAAACCAAATATTATCAAATAGTGCCCACTAATGATTTTTTTTAAATTTAAACGAAATACGTAGCTTATCAACTGGAGAGGATAGTTAAAACACTTTACCAATAATTATAATAAAGGAATAAGAAAAAAATTGAGCCTGGTACAGACTCTTTCTTAATTATAACACCTACTGACACTGAGACATCGAAATTGCCTGGTAAATGTTCCCGAGTAGACCAAGAGCAGCACCTCCGTGGGAAAAAAAGATCATACAAATAATTTAATACATAGTTTTCATATCTATTTTATTTATTGATATATGATCCATGACTCTCACCAAATGCTTACCATATAATACTTATTGATTACCCAAAAGTGCATTATACAAAATTACATAAAGATGTGTGAAGAGATGAAAAGTGCATTATTTATTTGTCTCGGCAACATTTGTCGCTCACCAATAGCCGAAGCAGTTTTTCTGCATCTAGTTAAACAAAGGGGGTTAGCTTCAAAGTGGAATGTTGACAGTGCAGCTTTAGGGTCATGGCACGTTGGAAAATCGCCTGATAGTCGAGCAGTGAAATGTATAAAATCTCACGGTTTGGAATATTCACACAAAGCTCGTCAAATCCATAAAACTGATTTCAAAAAGTTTGATTATATTTTTGGAATGGACAAAGAAAATATGAACGAGCTGACTAGACTTGCTCCACCAGGAAGTAAAGCTAAAAATTTGCTCCTTGGGTCATTTGACCCCGAAGGTGACACAATCATTCGCGATCCTTATTATGACGATGATGATGTTGGTTTTGAAAAGTGTTATCAGCAGTGTGTACGATCATGTACAGCGTTTTTGGACAGTGTGGAGTAAGATAACTTTGTAATTACTCTGCGTATAACCCGAACGGGTAGTAAGACGCGGTGCTAATAATAATGTAATTACTCTGTTCAAGGTCGTTTATTACTTAATAAATTAACTACCCAGTTTGTGTTTTTGGTTATTTTTGTAGACTTCAGTGATTAATCCCCATCTACAGACTCCATAACTGTAAATCCGTAATTGATGTCACAGTATTAGATTGTTCTGGACCTACAGAGTCCTGGGCTTTATCCGAATAGTCAACTTATGCAGCGTCGCCTCGGCTCGTGGCCTTGATAACTGCATTGGCAATCACGTGACCAAGTGTAGATCTGTCCAAATAGTCGCGAACCGTACTGATGCAGTCTTCTGGAGGTCTTGGTAACCATGGATACGGAAGGCTACCAGCCATGCGCTGTTCTCGCGGTGTTTGACTGGCAATTGTTTTAGTACTAGCGTTTCATCTGCTAGAGCACCGACCTAAGTTTTGCGCCATTTTAAACAAGTTTCTAAGATATTCGGTAGGAAGCAGCACTGTGGGCCCAAGTGTGTTGCCGTTCAAATAGTTTGATGTAGTCTTCGCTATGAACACCGCAAGAAGTGTAAAATCATCAAGACTGCATAAGGTCTAAAACTCAAGGGTCTGACTAGGGAGTCTTGGACTATTCGGATACAGCCCTGGCCTGTACTCTGTAGAAGTTGGTCAACTTTAGTTTTCTAAGGAGGCACTAGTTAATACATACTACCAATTAGTTAGCCAAGTAAATGTGTGTGCTCATCGAAATAAATGCACCAATGGCAGCAAAATAATATGTTTCTAATTATAAGTTTGATAATTCAAATCATGTTATATACTGAATGTTTAGTCAAAAAGTTGTTTTAGATTCTTTAATTGAGCAGCTTACTGTTTTGAAGTTTCTCCTCGCTGTAGATTATTTTCTTTCCAAGAATTTTGTTGGACAACTATCAGACTATCTCATTGGTTCGCACGTGATTAAGAATACGGACGGATTCTTTGTTTTGGCCTACTTTTGGAAAATGGTATTACAAAAACAGGTAGCTGACATGATTATGAATGATGGTTTCTTGGCATTGTTTACTCAAAATTAGCATGTGCAATAAAATACCTTGTTCACATTCACAACATGTTGATTTACAGTGGCCATCTCTAAATAGTCCCTTCCAGGGCCCTTGAAAGCCAGGTGTACTTGAATGTTGCATCAACTTTGATTTAAGGGCAGAAGTCATTTTTGAGCACCTACACATTTGTTGGCAACATTGAGAGTAATTTGGTAGTTCATTGGAATAAGTTAGTTACCCCAAGTCCGTAAAGCCAAATTTGTACCTCTGTGTATATTGTTGGGATTAACTTGTAAAAATAACTTTTTTGATCATTTTAATATTATAGTTTCTGACTTTATAATATAAGGCTGAGATATTTTGTAAATGAATTGAAATAATGATATCATTGTAATATGCCAATGTTCATTTAGTAGACTATTCTTTAGGAACAAACAGTCAAGTGATATAAGAGCTGAAATCTGTGTTTTTGCCAAACAATTCATATAGCTTGCAAAAGTGCACACAATTTCAATCGATTATCAATCATTAATGAATTCTTTATTTTAGTAATAGCCCATCAACCTCAACTTTTTATTGTGGGTACGAACAGTGTTCATCACAGGCGCAGGAAAATTTCCATTTGTTACTTTTGTTAGGTGTCAATGAGTACAACCCTATTTGTGTATAAAATTAAAGGATCTTTAACTGTTGTGCTTGATATTTAACCATTTAATTAAATTGTGAGGTGCACAGGATAGACTTGCTAGATAGATTAGCTTTTGTTAAGTGTTGGGCAGTGAACTTTAAAATTCCTAACACCATCGAGTAAGTAATTATATGAACTAAATTTAATATGTTTTTTACTCCATAACTCAATTATAAAAGGAAAGATGTGTGTGCATACTCTTACCTACATAGGGTGTCTACGAGTATGCATTTCCTATTATTATAAAGACATATATTATTATTATTATTAGCACCGTGTCTTACTACCCGTTCGGGTTATACGCACTTACGCTAATGTGCAATGGTAAGGTGATTGTGAGATGAAATGGAGGACCTACAGTTTAACGTGGAATCCGAACCACGGTGGAGGCCTGGCATTCCTCACATTCACAAGTTGTGATTAATACACGTCTTGTCAGAGGTGAAGGAAGGGTTTGGCAATCAGATAAATCTGTGCCGGGACCGAGGATTGAACCCC
>CABFWB010000104.1:467793-486341 GCA_902151455.1 Timema bartmani | reverse complement strand
CTATCTTGAGCTAGTTCTATCCAGTTCACCTCATTACACCCTATCCCTGTCTTGAGCTAGTTCTATCCAGTCCACCTCATTACACCCTACCCCTGTCTTGAGCTAGTTCTATCCAGTCCACCTCATTGCACCCATCTCTTTCAACTCCATATAATGCTATCTTAGGCATGCTTTCATCAATTTGGAACAGGCTTCTGATGTGTAGAGTTCAGTTGCTTTACGGCATGTTACACTAGTTGACACCAAGTATCTTGATTAAAATATATAATGTATCTAGCCATTTGATGAGTCACATGTAAATTATAAAAGACTTATATTGCAGTCCTGCCAAACACTTTATGATTATTTGGTAAAGTTTAACAAATTCTTGTCCTGCTAAATAACATGAACCCATGCATTTATTACTATTAATTTGTGAATTAATCAATGTATGGCCTACTATGAATTTATAAAATCATAAAAGGTACTATATAGAGTTTTATTAAACAACGCTTAATGAAGATAGTTTTTTTTCATGCAAATGACTGAAAATTGCCGTGAGATTTACCAATTTCAAACACAATTGACTATACGCCACCTCCTGCTAGGCCCTATACAACAAAGCAGATAACATAGTTATGAAAAAAGTTTAGTGAGCCTATGCAACATTTCCAAACTTTGAGTTCTAATCTGGATATTTAAAATAATCTATTCAGATTTGAAATCCAAAATCAAATTAAACTTGCATTTACTTGTTAATAAAATTGAGTAAACTTAATCATAACATTTCAGGCTAATTGTGTGTCAATATCTGCATTCTATTTTAACATTAAACCAACAATATTTGACTTAATCAAAGAAACATGCTAAATAATTTGTATAGCCTAATATTCGATTCCAGACATTTTAACTATAAAATATTTTATTCAAACTTAAAGCTTTTAAGTTATTAGTGTGTGTATATATATATAAAATGTATTTATTTAGCACCGCGTCTTACTACCCATTCAGGTTATACGCCTAAGTAATAATTACGCTAATGGGTTAGGAATTGGGAAGGTTGAATCCATAGAGGAAGTGAACCCGCATTTACGTGGAAGGAGAGTGAAAAATCATTTAGGAAGTACCAACCCCAGTTCACCCGAGTGAGATTCGAACCTCAATATCCTCGTCCTCTGCAGTCTAGCTCAATACAAAACTAGTGCATTAGTCAACCACGCCACCAAGGTGGGTTAGTTAATAATAAATATGTGCTATAGTTTATTAAGGAGAAAGCTAGAATTGTGCTCTTGTTCATTTAAAAAAAAAATTTAAGTGTTCATAACCAACTCCAGTAAACACAGCTAAAATTCAACCCTCGACCTTGTCTTCACCAGTAATCCAAGGCCGAAATTAAAAAAAAAAAGTGGGTCAAGACTTTTATTTGTTAATTTTTCTGCAAAATTACTTTAAAAATAAATGATAGACACATATAAGAGACCGACACGAAGAAGTTTAAATACAACAAGAATGTATAGCAATTATAAATACCTTAGTGGCTTACTTTGCTTTTAATTTCATTAAGAAGATTTTATAGCAATGATGGGCAAAGTAAGACCCACAGACAGGTTTAATGCAGCCCGCGAAAGTATTCCAAAATCTGAGAGAATGTGTTCAAAAAACAAGGGAAAACAAGAAAGAATTGTATTTCACACTTGTTTATTTATTTTTTTATAGTTATAGTGAGCAGTGCCCAGAGATTAATTAATATGCAAACCATCCACGAAATTGGAATTTTAATGTTTAGTTGAGAGTAGCCATGTGAAAGACTACATGCTCAAGTGTGTGTGATATTATGTATCCTGAAAAGACAAAGGCTTTTGAGGGTAAGTTTGTCTCAATAAACCATTACTACTCTAATCGTAACCATAAATAAAGACATATTCCAGCTACAATAGAGGATTGAACAGTTTAGATTTTGTCTTTTCATTACTATGGATAGAAAAATTGATATAGGGGTGTGCGAAACTTCTACTTGGGTTAGGAACAAACATCAGCTTCGAATTTGCTTTGAAACAAATTCTGGCTTCGAAGCTTCGCCAATAAAAATATTGACAGCTAAACTACTACATTTATGTTCAATTATAGCCGCTCTGTGCTGTTTCATGGATTACAAATTAATATTTATATAGAAAAAATCTGATGAAATTGAATTGCATGTGATTTGTCAGAGTAACACAAAATATTATAAGCAATTGTGCAATAAAACATTTTCCAGGTAATTTTAGTGCATAAATGTACAGTGTAATATTTTTTCAAGTATAAATCAACTAAAATAAAATATACAACCTTTGAATCGGCTTCAAGAATATTTCATATGTTTGATTCAAGTTCTCTTTGAATTGAATAAGTGGAATTCGCACACCCCTAGATTATAAGTGATAATGCTTAGTTACTAGTATTTATAAGAGGTGTCGACAAAAACTTTTCTAATACTGAATAACAGGCTTGCATGCAATCATTAAAGGGAACTAACTACAACAGGGTTAGATATTTTTCATAAATTTCAGAAAAGCCTCTCAACTGTGAAAGTACACATTACCAGTAAATGAAATATTACGACTGATAGAGCACCAAAAATTACAAGGAAGAAATCTGGGTTTGTTGGGATCTTTGACCAAGAATATCCCAAGAAGAATGTTGTATTTTTACATTGTATAATAAATCAAGATAGTCTGTCTAAATTTGCACTAGACTTGAAATAAATGCTTGGTGTCATTGTTAAGCTTTTTAATGCCATTTGATATCGAAGGCTTGCTCACAGACAGTTCCAAGAGTTTCTTGACTTGGTGCAAGCTGAAAACTCTGATGTACTCTGCTACACAAAATTAAGGTGGCTTAGCGCAGGACATGTCTTCTTGTGAGTTTGGCAGCTGAAAGAGAAAATAGTCTGATTCGTGTGAAATGTTGGAAGATAGCCACATGGCTTTCGGACTTTGGATTTTTTAAAGATATTTTTGCCACATGAACAAATTGAATGTGAAGTTACAAGGAAGAAATAATTTTCCGGATGAGATCTGGGGTCACCTGAGAAGTTTTAAAATGCAACATGTACTTTTTGCTATTCAGCTAGCAAAGAATGACTTGTCCCATTTCCCGAAGTTAAAATCAATCATCCCAGTGATTGAAGACAAACTTATGAGCTATGAGGGCAGCGTAAGAAGACTCCATGGTGAATTTGAACGGAGGTTTAAAGACTTCAAAAGCACTGGACAAGACTAGTATATTTTCAGTATGCAGTTTAATGTGGACTGCAAAACAGTGAAACCTGACAATCTGCTTAGAGTAATTAAATTGCAATGTAGTACTCAAATGAAGCAGTTGTTTATCAATGTCCCAAAACTTGTGTTCTACAAGTCCTTATCGAAATAAAGTTTCAAAAACTTGATGATAAATCATGCCGAGAAGGTTAACACTGTTTGCATCATCATAAATATGTGATAAAGTGTTTTCTAACATAGAATCTCAAACAAATAGTGTTAGAAACAGACAAATGGCCACGTGACTTCAGTTCTGAGAATCACCTCTTCCAAGTTTGAATTAGACTATGAAAAACTTTTAGAAGCACAGTCAAAGTTTCACACATCACACACTCCTTCATTCAAGTAATGTTAAGGTCTGTTTAATTTATTTTGTAATAATGGAAATTGATAAAATTAAAGAAAAATTCAATATGGAATAATCCAGTGTTTGTATCAAGTGTACTCTCTCTTCTCTCTTTGTGTTTGATAAAGGCAACAATGCAGAAATATTACTCTATTTGCGTTAAAATGTGTGAGACCACTTCTACTATAGAAGAGAGAAGAAAGGAAGAAAATGTCACCTTTGTGCATAGTATTCTTCCCACATTTTCCCTCTTCCCGTAGGTGAGCTTTCTTAATCAAATTTACTCTTATTAATTTATTTTCCAATTTTCTTTAGTTTTATCAATTTCCATTATTACAAAATTACTTAGCCATTAGGCCACCTCATTTTTAAACGTCTGTTTGATTTAAGTATTTGTTAAATAACCTAGACAACTCATATTTATAATATAAATCCAATTGATAATAATTAATAGGGCTTATTATTACAATAGTTACATAAAATGTACCATTGTAAATTTTTAATAAGCTATGTTACCTCGCCTGAAGTTTTTATTTTGGCCCACTCTCGGAAGACTTTATACATCCCTGATTTATATGATGGGGTGTGAGATAAGTGAAAATGTGATTCTCAATAAAGAAAACAGATGCTCATTAGTAAGTATATTTCCAAGATTACTTTTCCAAAGTTTCATGATCAAAAACACTTGTTTGCATGAATATGAAGATGCAAACATATATTCCATTCACGGTAGGAATTACTCTCTGAAAGGTCTTTTTTCCTACCAATATCCTACTATATAATACATTTCTGGTAGGGAAAAAGGCCTTTCAGAAAACAATTCCTCGAATGAACAGACTCTATATTGCCATATATTTATTGGTAATGAAACAACAAGAAATGTTGATTTTGGTATGGTTTTTAAAAAATAAAGTGTATGTTAAAAAAAAGCCTGCTTCACAACGCAACACATTTTAATTATTTATCCCACTGGCCAGAATGAACACAACGGCAGGCCATATTTGGCCCACAAGCTGAAGTCTGCTCATCCCTGCCTTAAAGCATAAAAACAATGAGGTTATTTTTAAAAATTTTAATCGACTTTAATTTAATCTCATTACACAGTAAAAACTGAAAGAGTTCCTAGCAAGACAGTAAAACAGCTAGAGGACCATTTCTACTAAAACTGATAATATATATAAATAATCAGTTTTAGTATAAATGGTCGCAACTCCATAAAGAAAAATAGCACAAGGTTTACCTGCCAGTGTTGGTGGTTGGGTGAAACCCGCAGCCCCCGTGGGAGGAGCCGTGGCGTATCCGTTATATCCGTTAATACCAGGGTAGGGGGGAGGCATGTCAGTCATGAACACAGAGTTAGCTGAAACAAACAAACACACACTTTCTCTCTCACCTGTATACTTTCAGAGTGGACTAGTGAACAAACGAGAGTATATTTCACTAACTTGGCTAGCAGTCAAGTCAAGTGTCAAACAGGTTTAAAAAAAAAATCCTGTTTAGTTACATTAGCCTTGTGTAATAATAAGACGTGTAGAGCAGGTCCGCCCAAGTTGAGTATCAAACAGGTTTTTTTTAAATAAAAGAAATCCTGCATAGTTATGTGGTTGGAATAATAATACTAAGAAATGTATGTGGAAAAGCTTGTCTTAAACAAGTGTCATTAATGAATGAGCGCTATAGGAGTACAGTTTGAAAGGGAACCCAATAGGTCAATGTTAAAGAGGCATCTTACGTTGGTTTGGGTATTATGAGAGAATGAGTGTGAATTGAGTGACGAAACAAATATATGATGGAAGAGAGTGTGGATAAAAAAGGGGTAGGCCATGTAAGACGTGATTAAATGTTGTAGAGGAATGTGTGAAAAAGATAAACCTTAATCGTTCTAATAACAAAAGAGCATGTATAATTGTGTATGGATGGATGTTGTTGAAGAGAAGGGAATATGCAAGGCTATGGAGCTGTGCAGAAAGTAAGTGAGGATGGATTAAGAACAGTGTTTTTTTTTGCCTACCCCGTAAGGGAACGGCGTGATTAGGTAAGGTCCATCCACGGTAGGTTAACTAAGAAAAGTTACCGAATATACATTCGCCAAATCATATGATCTGCAAGACAATAAGTTGTTTGTTGTTACTTTTGGGTGTCAGAACATTCACACAAACAATGTTTTAAATTATTAATGGTTTTTACATTATTGTATTATTGAAACAAGAACTTGTGTAAATAGCGATTTGAATGTTTTTTTTTATTTTTGTGGAAGTGGCCTCTATGATTCACTTAAAAAACTTTTCAAACGAGAGTATCTAAAATGTGGAGTCATCCTCATCATCACCACACACAGTTTCTGGCTACTGGCATGATCTCTCTCGAACATTGGCTTCTTCATTTATGTCTGTTCTCCCATCACCTTTCTTCCTCCCCGCCGGCCCAATCCATTCCTCTCCTCTTCAGACCCCCACTATCCACCTGTCCCTGGGTCTTACCCTTGACCTCCTGCCCGCCACATTCAGTTCAAGCATCCTTCTTAGAATTCTCTCTTCTTCCATCCTCTTCACATGTCCATACCACCTCAATCTCACCTTCTCTATCCTGCCTGCTCTTATCCCTTTCATCCATCACCCAGGTCTCTGATGCATACTGCAATATTGAAACATAGTATGTACGCCTGTACATCACTCATTTACACTTCTGTGGCACATCTCTACACCAGGTCAGACTTCTGATGCCAATTGTAAAAGGCCTCCACTTACCTCCCTCTCTCGTTTCCTCCTTTTTCCTCTACCACACTTCCCAAATACTCGAAGCTTTCCACTTTCTTAAGTTTTGCTCTTCCTAATGTTACTACCCTAATTTTCCCTAATTTTCCTTCTGTGTTGTAATCACCAATTCACTCTTCTTTACAGTAAACTTCACTTCATATTGAACTACCACCTCATTCCATACACCCAACTGTTCCTACACTCCTAGATCATCATTTCCCCACACCCAGATTGTTCGCAAACACCATTGCTTTAATATTTACAGGGCTGTGGAGTTGGTAGGCTAAGCCTACGACTCCAACTCTTTTATTAATGCCAAATTTATTTTAATAATAATAATAGCTATTATTATTATTATTATTATTATTTTTATTATTATTATGGGGAGTATGCCCACGACAAACATTAAAAAATAGATGATATTACCATGTGTAGAAAATTAACATAAATGTTTAGACTGTGTTGCTCCGGTCGAAACATTTATATATTAATTCGTTATAAAAAAATGTATTGTAGTAAAATCATTTGACTACAATTAAATTATAACCAATTAATTAACATTACAATGCTAAATACAAGACATCTCATCACCAACATGTGGATCATCAGATTAGTTCTTAGTTTAAGTGAACTTAAAATATATTTATTTGATTACAATGTATGGATAAGTAAATTTCCTAAATTCCTATGAGAGTAAATATATATAAATATATATAACTAATAATAATCACAAGTGAAAATTACCCAATTCTGAATGTTTTCTTTTTGTTTGTATGCCATCAAAGTTTTGATAGTTAAGAATCGCGATATTAAGATCGATCCTTGATTATGTCTATACCAGTAAGAATCGAGTTTGACACTTAAGTTTTTTTAAGTCGGAGTCATTACCTTTCTACCGACTATACATGTTTTTTTCAATTAATCACATTTAAAATATGAGCTTTTGACAAAATCTATGCGTTGCATTAAATAAATATTCAGTGAATATTTTTGGATGGTATTCTACATGCATCAATAGCAATTTGGCTAACTAGCATACACAGTTAAATTTTTGCTACATTAAATATTACAAATTGTAGATTTTTTTTAAGCAAACCTTACTACCTGTTCAGCTTATACACATATGTGTGCTAATTACACTAATGAGTTAAGGATGAGGAAGATTGAATTTAGAAGAAATATACCCGCATGAGCCGAGGAAAAGTTGAAACCCCACCCCCGATCTCCCTGTTAACGGCAGTCTATTCTATTGCTAGAGTGACTTAACTATTATCAATGTTAAGTGCAGAAAAATTTGTAATTTTTGAAAGTCTCTTTCTATCAAAATCCGAATATATGTCAGAATAAAATTCACAAATACCTGGTGGCGCATCTGGGAATGTGTGAGTGGGAGGTACCCAGCCATAATAGCCATTGGGAGGTGGGGCATACGCTGGAGGTGGGGCAGCATACCAGGGGCCTGCAGGCGCAGTGTATGGCGGCGGGGAATCGCTGGGACCATTCCTAGAAGCTGGAAACAACAAACGCTGTTTAAGTTTCACATGTTACACCGTAAAGACATTTAATGTCTGAAATAAGATATAAAAAAAACTCCAATCTCACACTGCTCTTAATGAATTCTGAACACTTAAGATTACATTGATTGCAGGGTACAAGTGTTGAAGGAATTAAAAACAAAATTTAAATAATTGGCACAAGAATCTGTCAAATATGAAGAACACAATTAGAGACAGTGAAATACACAGAGGTATATTTTTACAAACTTTTACTTAACACATTAAAATTAATATAAACATATTGTTATGCTCATTGTAACATTTTTGAATGTAGGCCTACAGTGAATTCTAGTTAATTGGGGCACCAGTTAATCAGGGCAGCCGTTTACTTGGGATAAAATTTGAATAACAGAAACCAAACAAGTACTTGGGATAAAATTTGAATAACAGAAACCAAACAAGTAGGCCTACTTAGCCTGAAATTTCTCCGCTTATTTGGTCAAACTTGCTGCTTAAATGGGGCAGTGAAAGTCGTGATTGAATAACAAACTGTGTGTAGATGAAACACACATTCGAAACATAGATATCATGGGGTCAGTTTCATAGTCTGACTTAGTTCGCCTCAAGTTCAACTCGATACTCTTAAATATAGGATGACACCTATCTAGACCAGAATGGAATGAGCTAGTTTCACATATGAATTTGGGCCATTCCACTATGGTCTAGGTAGGCGTTGTCGTGTTTTTAGTATCGTGCCCCACTTGAGGCATACTTAGTCTGTCTACAAAATAGGCCTCATGTTGCGGCGGCAGCAGTCATGTTAAGTCATACTGTAGGGTGGTTGTGTTGCGTTTGAGCTAGGCTATGTTGTGGTAATTAGATTGACAAGATGAAAATTAAAATTATGAGAATCACTTGGTGGCCGCATGGTCTAAGGTTTCACTCTCACAGTAGACTAGACTGCTGATAACGGGGAGATTAAGGTTCAAATCTTGGTTGGGTGTACCGAGGGTGGTTTTGCCAAAATAGTTTCCTACTCTCCTCCAAACAAATGTGGGCACACTTCCTCTAAAAATATTCTTTCTCATCTCTAAAACCATTAGTAGAATTAGTACATTAGCATATAGTCCAAAAGGGTAGTAAGATACGGTACTCAAAAAAATTATTATGAGGAAACGATTACAGAACAAATTTCGGCAAAACACTCAAAATAACCACATTCCTTTTAATTTATTCATACCTTTTTTTATATGTTAAATGTTTTTTGGCACATTTCTTAAAATTTTGCTTAATTAGGCCAAAGTGTTTTTAGTCCCAGTGTGTCCCAATTAGCAGGAATCCACTGTATTATACATATGCAAAATAAAACTAAACTGAAGCTTTTAGCAAAATCGATTATTTGGACTCTTAAAATACCTCTTAAATGTATAGTTTTATTGGGAATTAAAGATATACAAACTACACACTTTTTTACTTAGTAGCAGACAATATTGTTCTTTGCCTGAAAATACCAGAAATAAAATAGTACCAACTGCACTGTTATAGTTTTATTTTAGGGATGTGCGAGAACCATTTTTTCAATTCGAGACGCTGTCAAGACGGGAATATAAAAAAGTATGGAGACAAGAGATGAGAAAATGTCCTTTAAAAGTACAAAAATGTAGATTATCTTCATTAAATTAATATATAGTTCATACAGTTCCTTTTTGACATTTAAGTCTGGCGCTTGATTTAGGTTGTCTTATAGTTCATTTCAATAAATAAACTCTTACACATTTTAAATGTAATAAATAAAATAGTGATAGGTAGTTACAATGAACACCATTTATAATTTAATTTTGTAGTGTAAAAGCTTATATTGTCTAAGTTTGAAATTGAAAAACAATATTTATAACCAAAATATTACTTAATAAAGGCTTTTTTTTTAGGGGAAATGCGGCCTATTTTTGGGCTATTACAGTATTATCGAAAATTATAAATTCCCCGTTTGGTTTTTTTAAATTTCTTAGAGCTATTATTTGCTTAATTGTTTTGATTTCTCCAATTTTTAAGATTAATTTTTTAACTTTCAAGACGAGATCGAGAATTTTTTTTCTCAAATTTTCGAGATATTTTCGAGTTTCGCACATCCATGTTTTGATTTCTCCAATTTTTAAGATTCATTTTTTAACTTTCAAGACGAGATCGAGGATTTTTTTTCTCAAATTTTCGAGATATTTTCGAGTTTCGCACATCCATATTTTATTTCTAATTTTTCTATAGATAGCAAATCAAAGTTTCCAGTCCAGAATTTAAGTATCTCCATCCACCAAAGAACGTTGGTAAAAAAGAACTAAAATGGGGGTTTGATTTGAATAGAATATTTTTACTGTCATATTGTGGCCAAAGGCAAGTATTTAAAGTTGAAAAATTTGAAATTTATCCATAACTATTCTATTTATATATGTTGATTTTGAGATATTTTTAAGCTATAAAATGCCTTTTTTATCGACTTTTAGTACCAAAATACAACATTTTACTTAACAAAATCCAATCAGTTTATTTACCACATCTCAGTGTCTCTAGAAATAATATACAATTGAGTGGAATTAAATGGTTAATACAAAAACAGCTCACACATACTGAAAACCAATTTTCACTATGGCATTGACCAAAATTAATAAACCAAAATGAGTATTTATTATTATTATTATTGAGGACTACACTCATGTTAAACTTAAAATACACAGCAAAACTCTTGTCAGTTACCCAAAGTAGTTGAAAAAGAAATAAATGACATACATTTAAACGCATTATATCAAATGACTTGCTCTAAATATACTTTATAAAATTCAAGTCCTTTATTATAGCAGGGTTTCCAGCCAAACTATATTTTAAAATTCTTTAACTTTTCCAGTCACTTTATATTAAAAACATTATTTTATCAAGATGTAATAGTATTTTTAGACAAATAGGACCTACACTTTCTGAAATTGTGTCTCCCTATTCAGGGGTAAAGGTTATCAGCCTAATGCAATATGTTGTTTGATAATAAGATCAAAGTTAGATTACAGTGTGATCCTATTGAGGAATTAAAAGAGCGCCTTATATAAATACAGTTTAGAATTGTTGCGAGACACTTCAATATTTTTATTAATTTCTTACTACTATAACATAATTGAATTATCATGTATATCATGCTTCAACTTTGACTAAGATGTGCGGTAGAAGGGTGGAAAGACACAAAAACCACATGCTTACTTTGAGAATTAAGATCAGTATAATTCTCAACTGTGTTAAAAGAGATTTGTGGTGAGAATTAAATGATTTTTTTTTTGACTATTGTAAATAAAAGTCACATTTAAAAAAAATGAATTTGTGAAAATTCTAGAAATTTATCAAATTCCCCGACTCTTCCTCATTTCCGAGGTCAATGGACACCTTGGACAACAAAACATATCCATCACAATTTACACTCACCCATCTGTGCTGCCTTCAGCATCGCTTGACCAAACTCAATAGCGCCTCCAGACTTGAACATTAGTTTAAACTTGGCTTCACCGACCCAATTGCCATTTGGTTGAGCTCGTACTTTACCTTTGATGTAATTTGCACCAAACACTGGTTGCTCCAATTCAACCTAAAATAAATAGGTGAAAATTAATTAAAATAAAACTGGTCTGTAAAGTCATTACTATTAAAGTTGATCAATGAATTTTAAAATAGAGCAAATAAAATTATTGTTGGGTCGAATAAACTATTTTAAAAACCCCGATTTTGAATCTGAATCTTCATTTAACTTTCAAATACTTTATATCAATCCTCAGATAGCTAAGTTGGTGAAGAGTGGAGCCTTGAGCCAAATTTCCAAGGTTCGAATCTGTTTCTGTTAATAGTTTTTAAAGGTATAATGTTTAACTCTCTGAATAAAACATATTAAGACTACTAAAGCTAAAAAAAAATGAAAAATGTTTAAGGTTAGGAAATAGATCGTACATCTTTGAGTGTAATGAAAGGAAAACTAAAAGACTGCATCTTCTCCCGAGAGTCCTTGGCATTGAATATCATACGATGGGTGGTGAGATAGAGACGACCAGTCTTGGAACCCTTAAACTCGGGGTTGTCTTGTCCGTGAAATTCCATCGACACATTGTCAGAGTATAGCAGAATGCTACAAAACAGAAAAAAAAAATACAAAAATTAACTGACTATCGTAGTAGGCCGCCATAAATATCAATTAGGCTAGTTGAGAAATTACACATTTGCATAATTCAAAAAAAACCTGACTACTATAGCTTAAAACAAAGTAATTTTTTATTTCACAACTGGTGTTTTGGGTGAGAGTTTACAAATTTGAAGCATGCCAATGAGGTATTAGAGATGATTAGAGAAGGAATTTTGGAGTAAATCCACCCACATTTGTCAGAGTGTGTGGGAAACCGTTTAGGATACACAAACCTCTGTAGATCTGGCCGGGATCCAAACCTCAACCTCATCACCGACAAACCAGACTAGATGAGCCTGACATATAATACACGTGCCTATCACAAACAAGACTATTTGAAGGTCTATTCAGCGAAAATTATAGTAGGCTATCTTACATTATAAATTTAATTAAATGACTAGGTAATTATGATGGAATAAATCTACAACTTTATTTTTAGTACCTCATAAATCTAGCTTTAACGTTTACAAGAAGCCTAAATATGCTTAAAATAATGTATTAACCTCAACTCTTATTATTCGCTGTTAAACACTTTTACTTACCAAGAAAAGCTTCAAATCTGCTAGGCAAGACTAACTTAACCTAAACCCTAGCCTAATTAATACATTAAAATTAGTAAATAGTAAAAAAAAAAGCCTTGGTCGGTCTTATTACTGATTAATATTACTATATGAAAAAAGTTATTTTTAAATAGAGGGCTAAAAATATAGAACATCACATTTATTACAAAAAAAAATATTTAGAGACAAGTCTCAAGTGACAAGACGTCTAGAAAGTTCCCACCCAAAAAAATTCCACGTTTCATTAATTAATGTTTTAGTGTAAATTTCGAGAAACTCACCACTCCCCAGCATGAATTAACACGCCACCATTTGCATGAGCCGTATTCAAGCTCATTTTTGTAATTTTTTCGTTGAAATAACTAGACTTAAAATACTCAAATAGCAAAACTTATAACAACAAAATTTTAATCAACCTCTTTGCCTTCCAGCAGTCATCTGTTGTTCATGTGACACACAATGACGCAATCACAAGTGGTGGCTATCTGCGCCTGCGATTTTTGGCGCAGAAATCAATGCGTTAATTTTCGTAGACATGCGTAGAGAAGATGTAATTTTGATTCTGTGGTAATTTAGAAAGTCTAAAATGTCTCTTCAAAGTAATTAGTTGATTATTTCAACTATAACAGTAGACCTTCGAGTGAACAATCACAAGAGCGAATAAATTCTATTTTTAAAATAGTAAAACTATTAATCTCTCAGTGGCTTACTACTTGTGCTTGTGTATTTTGATTTTAAATTAAATTACGAGATGAAATATGTAGTTTTAGTCATTCAAATCTCACAATTGTCTTTAATACCATAAAAATACCACGTAAATAATTTATTTTTATAGTCATGGATGAAAATTTAAGTCGTGGGTACATCCAGCTTGGGAAGGCTAGGGCTGGAAATGATTTTAGATTTACCAATGGCTTTAGCCATCTCTCACCACCTGTCGATAAATGCAATTGTATTTACTTTGCATTAGTACTGGCTGGAGTTGGTTTCCTCCTTCCCTACAACAGGTAAACTGTCTGCTTTACTAAATTATACAAAATATTGTCTTCAATGTCAGATTTACATAACCAGAGCCCTCATAAACCCATGTAAATTATATCATAAATCATGTCCAAAGAAAGGAAAAAAAATCAAGCAATAGTTTGATTTTACACTAAATGTAATAGTAACAAAATAAAATAAAGCAGGAAGGAGTCTTGAAAGTTAACGTGAGAACTTGTAAAAGCACCATAAGGTACTTTCTTGGCAAATCTTTTAGGGATTTTTAGTTTTAAAATAAGCTTCACACCTATCAATTCGTTTTTCCCTACTTATTTCATGCAGGAAGAACATTATTGTAGGTACAAAACAAGAAGGCATCTACAATAGAAAATTTGAGTTAAATGTTTTTTTTTCTTGTTGGGGGTTTGTGGGGGCCCTCCAGGCAATTGCCCCCCCACCGCCCCCACCAGCCTCCTCCCCCCGCTTAAGTACAGTACTGGCTGTCTTATTGTTGAATCTGGACCTCCTTATTACTCTAAATACATTTTTAAACAAATAGTATGTATCACTACATCATATCTTCGGTGTTAACATATAGCTCTGGCTATGTATTGCCACCCCTGTCAGTGGTCACACGGTCTAAGTCACCAGTCTTGCAATAAACTGGGTTCCTCATGATGAATAGGTTTCAATGGTAATCTCAATCCAGTGTACTGGGAATGATTTTCGACATGTGATTTATCATTGTGACTTTCCCTGACCTCCACGCTTATGTGGGTGCACATCCTTGACAGTAGGCCTACCGTTCCCATCTCGAGTCCTTATTTAATCAATTAATAATGTTTAGATTAAAACTTAATTTTGTCAATTTTCCATCTTGCCATTTCGTTTCCATGCATGCAATATTGCAATATATTTTAGATTAAAGACTGTTTTAATCAAGTTTAGTAATGGGCTATACAGTCTAATTTTCTAAGAAAGAGTGTTTTACAATATATAAATAAAAATTTTTTGTGGCCAACACTGATAACATTTTATTATTTTGTAGGTAATATCTATCAAAAGTGATGGTCATATTATTAAAATTGTGCTATTTACTAGTCTTAGACCATACATTATCGAAAATAATTGGGATAGCATCTAGTTCAGAAAATTGATTTATTTCGAGAAAAAAACAAAAATTTCTAAATTTGAAAAATATGGTTTGAGTGAAACACTACACTAAAACAATTACTTTAGAATTATACAGTTTTAATAAATAATGCTAGTTTGCCTTTATATAAGTAGGCAGCTAATGGTATTTTGCTGATTATCTCATGATAATGAGTTGAAACAACTTAACTCTATCTGAATAAATTAAAATGGAATCCAAAGTGTAACTGTATTTACTTTGTGCATCATCATTAGACAAATTCTAAAAATTTAGGTAGTACAGTTTTGGTGAATTGGAAAAACTTTCACATTATAGTATCATAACTTCAACCTTTATTATTTATTGTGAATAACCACTTTGAAAAATAGATCTATTTTCTCTAAGTGTAATACATCTATTTGTGTCACTTTTTGAGTTCCACACGTTAAAACTCATTATTATTTCAAATTTTACAATCTTTATAAATCTAGTACCTATCGGTCTTAGTAGTTGACCAATTCTTTAAGACAGGGGTTTGAAAGTTTTTGGCACATTGGCAGGCCACATTCTGTACACACATATTTTTTAGGGTTTAGTAAATACAGTTATTTTTTTATTTATAAAATTATATATTGATATAGCCCATTCGCCATAGTAGTGGTGACAGCTAGTAAAAGTTATCAAATCTACCCTCGTGTATCCATTTGCCAAACCATGTGATCTGAAATACCACATAACTTATTGTCACTTTTGGCTGTCAAAACTTTCACAACAAACAGTTTCTTTTTTAAATAATATTTTTCTTTTAAGTATAGTTAGGTCGAATCCACTACTTCATGAATCTGAATCTCTAATCTGAATCTCCAATTTACCTTTGAATCCTGAATCTTGAATTTGAATCCAAATATTGGAAAATATATGAACACAGAAGTAAACATAGATATAATACAATAGCCTAATAGAAAATTCAAATAGTAACAAAATTTTAACATTCTTTTTTATAAGCCATTCATTAAATCATTCACACATTCAGTTAAGTGTTAAATTTCTGGTCTGGGGCCTGGTTGCTAAGTTAACCCTATAATTATAATTGGTTCTGAACCACCAAGAATTAGGGCCAGTTTCATAGTCAGATTTAGTACGCCTAAAGTGTGAGTCGATACTAAATACAGGATGACACCTACCTTGTCTTGTATTTAGTAAAGCGCCACACTTGAGGCGTACTAAATCTGACTATGAAACTGGCCCTTAGGGTTATAAAACAAATATCACTTGAAAAAAAAATTAAGGATTTGAGTCTCGAATTTTCAAATCTCAAATACCCTTAAGAATTTGAAGGCCTCTGTTTACTTTTAAGCATTTTTGCATCTTGTGCTAACTGTTGGCTACCACCACTCCTATGACGAATGGACACTACCATAAAATAATTATGCTTATTTTATTCTGATTATAAAAAGTTATTTTTGTGAACATTTATTTTGTTTACCTTAGGGTTTTGATGTAAAATTTGTTAATATAGTACCTAAACTAATGTTATTTGTTCTAATTTTCTTTATTTTTTCCCCCCACTGTTTTCTAGTTTCATCATTGCAGTGGATTATTTTCAAGCTCGCTATCCTGGTACAACCATCGTGTTTGATATGTCACTGGTGTACATAGTGATGGCTTTCTTTGCAGTGTTGGCCAATAATGTACTGGTTGAGACGCTCTCTCTTAACACAAGGATTACTTTTGGTAGGTTTAAATCAACATTGTAGAACTTGTGATTCTAAATATCTATAGTAATATCATTTAGTTAAACTCTTTCATTTGATATTGTTATTTTTACTGATTTCCTTAGGGGTGATCACTGTCTGTAATTTTATTAAGAATTTGTTTTTCTTATCTTCTTGTAGTCATGCTTGCAGAATGACTCACAATGAATCACAATACCCTATCTATTATAGTAGAGGTGGTGACAGCTAGGAAAAGTTTCCATGTATCCATTCTCCAAATCATATGATCTATAAGACCATATCTTGAGTTCTATTTTTTTACTATTGGCACTTAAAACATTTTTCTTAATTATTATTTTCTTCTTTATAAATATTTTAACACTTTTGAAACACAAAATTATGAAAATAACAGTTTGGATGTGTTTGCTTTTCAAACAAGAGCTTCTAAAAGGTTGTGTTCTATTCATATTTCAAAAATTAAGTGAACCATCAGAAACAAGGGTGGTTGATTACATTATACAAACCATCTTCGATTGTGTTCATGCGTGCGCTCTCTCTCTTTTGGTGGCAAGATACAAGATAAAAGTGTGACTATTATTTTATGTAATATCTCTTGTTGCTACAACTGCAAAACAAAAAACATTATACTTAGTTTTATTAATATATTTTGATCTTTCAACTAGTTACTAAAACACCAATTATACAGTAACCCTTAGGGAAGTATTATTAGAATAGTTTGATAACACTTTTTATTGATAATATATTATTATTAAGCGAATAATAGTTATTTCTGATTAGGTTGACATTTGTTACTTTCAACCAATGTTTGCAATAAAGAACCTTGTGCTCACTGTCACCACCTTTCCTCCCGAAGATAGGGTATAGGGTAAGATGGTCAGACAGCACTAATGTGGACTAGTAACTGTTTTATAGGTGACAAGTGATGAGTCACTCCTTCAGAATGTGGCCTGTTTGCCTCTTGAAGAATAGAATGACTGTTTAAATTCATTGGGAAAATGTTTCATGAGAGACTTAATGCCTTTTATTTAAATATGTCAAATGCATTTATTAATATCATTATTGCTATAAAAAACACAAATAGGTATGATATTCATAATACATTTTTTAAACAAAAAGTTTATTTTTCTACTCATTAAATATGCAAACTTATCTGCAGGATGATGAATTTGCATAGACATTTTCACCATTGCTTTTTACAATACTACATAAGATTTTATTTTTATGTCATTAAACCTAATTTTTCATCTATAACTTATCAAAAAATACAGTGCATTTTATTTGATATTCTCACCTATTTTCACTTTAAATATTCTCTATTGTTGAGCTTGTATTAAAAAATATATGGTGAGTATATTCTAGTAAAATGAACTAAAATTTGATCAACGTTCTCCTTCTAGTGAATCGATTTTGTTTTATTTGTAAAGTGGTGTAGGAACTAAACTTGCTCTGCATTTTTTTTTAAATCAACCATTTCTCTAAAACTATGATTAATCTTGATTATCTGGAGTAGGGGAGGTTATTTTTTATTAGCTTGGAGTGGAAGATCCCTCTACTAACCAAACCAACTAAAAATGTGATGTTCTGTTTAATTTTAAAATTCATAGGAAGTGTAAATGTTTAAAATGTTGTGGTATTGACATTTAGTATTTTTTTTGTTTTTCAGGCTATTTGGTGTCATTTGTGACACTGTTTTTTGTTGCTACATGTGAAATTTGGTTTGAGGTGTTTGGTCCGTCTACATCGTACACAATCAACCTTATAGCAGTTGCAGTGGTCGCTCTTGGATGCACTGGTATGGGCCCACTGGAGAGTAATTATCTGAGAGCTTCTTCTCCCACTACCAACCAATATTTTATGTGGCCGTACAATTATCGCAACCATCATGTGTATTTTAAATTCACAAACATGTGAATATCCCATAGTCCTTTACATTATAATGTGTTGGCCCATTTATAAGAACTATTTTGAAAGTGGAAAAATATTAGGGCTGAAATGCATAATCATTACTGCTCTCTTTACTATTTTTCTACTTCTCGATCCGCTGATAGCCATTATTTTA
>CABFWB010000104.1:396278-466502 GCA_902151455.1 Timema bartmani | reverse complement strand
CATCATCATCATTTTGGTTTGAGAAAGTCTTTAAACTGGTTGTTGTGAAATAACACAAAACAGAGTTTATTCCTTGGAGTCAAATGCTTCCAAAAATAATAGTATGCTAGCTGTGAATTTTGTCTCTTTTTGGTGGCAGACACATAAATAGTTACAATAGATCTCATGTTAAAAACAAGTAAACATATTCAAATATATAACTTATATTAAGTAATGCATTAATCAAGTAATAGGCTACATTGTCTTAACTGCTCTTGTACTCCCAGTAGTTTATTTTAAGGTTAGAAAGCTAACTGCACTTTTTGTGTCAATATTTTGAGATCAGTACTAGTATTATTTTTAATACTGTGACTAAAATCTTTTCCAAAATATATGTGTGATTAAATATTTTGTTTCTCACTACTAAAGCTATTTTCAAAGATAATTATTTTGCTTTACAGGTGCTGCTGGTTTTTTAGTATCTGGTAACCGTATTATAACCAAATTACTACTTGATGACCAGCGAGTTAACACTATTATATTTTTCGTGATGTCTATTGCCATAGTAGCAATGTGTTTCTGCTTGCATCAAGTAGTTAGGAGAACTGATTTTGTGCAGTTTTACATCACACTATGCCGTGAGTCTCGTAAGATCATCTTGGAGCCGACTGAAGATGTTGGCTTGGTGAGTGGAAAAACATAACTTTCCAAAGTTCTAGATTTATTTTAACATTTAGATAATGCGTTAACCTTTTTTCCCCATTGTGTCTTAATACTGATTCAGGATACATTTTTGAGCCAAGGGTAGAGGAAGGTGAAATTTTAGAAAAAATGTGGGAATGGGAAACCATATATGGCAATAAACTTCAGTACACCTGACCAGGATTCAAACCCTGAACTTTCCATCACCAGCAAAGCAGTCGAAGGGCCGGTTTCATAGTCAGACTTAAAATGCCTCAAGTGCAGCACTATACTAAATACAGGACGACACCTACCTATACCAGAATGGAATGTAACTGTGAATGTGAAACTGGCTCATTCCATTAGAGTTTAGGCAGGTTTAGTCTTGTATTTAGTATAGTGCCGCACTTAAGGCATTTTAAGTCTGATTGTGAAACTGGCCCTAAGAGGCTTTCTATTAACTACAACATGCTATTTTTTTCTACCCCCTCCTAACCCCCTTATCACAATTTTGTGAACCACCCCTTTAATATTATGTTACACTATCGTGCACCCCCCTATTTAAATAGTATTTTTAAGTGTAGAACCTATATAACCCTTTTATTGAAACGTGTTTGTATGTGTTCATCAAGCTTCACAATCAAAGTCGATGAGTCAATTGTTGTTCGTTAATACGTGCGTGGAGTCGGGTTTATTAAAACATAATGATGGCCAATATGGTTAATTGTATTTTAATGCCATACATTATCTGACTCCCCCCTTCCCCTTCTTGTCATACCTGGTCATGCCGAGCACTACTCCTTCCCCCATCTCAATATACATAGTTTGTTCACAGCCCCTAACACAAGAATGACGCATTAGACTCTACGACCATCAATGTGAGAAACTTTATAAAAAAAATCTCACAAGTTGTTAAGTTAAAATAAGATTTCTTATAAAAATCTTACAGTGCTGTATGTTTTGTTAAATTAAAGTTGTAGTTAAGTGATGTTACAATGTAATTGCACCTCACTGGTTTCGAGAGAGGAAGATGAATTATCTATTTATAGTTTCAGAAAACTTTACAATCACTGGTTGGATATGAAAATAAATAGTTTTTTAAAGTCTTGTCAGCATTATTCAACCAAAATTTTAATTTCCAGATGGACCCTTTGGAGCAAGCGGAGGGAGGACCCAAGAACCAGTACGGAGTGTTAAAACTACAGCAGAGTCCTCTAGCGACCGACTCTGGCACCAGCAGCTCTGACAACAACGTTGCAGGCCAGTACTCAGCATTCAGCTTCTCCAACCCAGTGTATGAGCCGACTGCGACCAGTGTGCCCACGGTGGGGCCCACCTACAAAGTGGAGGATGTGGTCATCCGCATGAGGAGTAGCTATGGGCGTAGCCAAGGAAAGGCTTGGGGAGGAATGAGAAGTAAGAAAAAATTAGTGCAGCGTTGCTATTTATAATTCACACCTTATTGTAAAGAGAAACAAATAATTTTCTTTAATATATTTTTTACCATTACTTTAAGACAAATGGGTCTACTACCTCTCTTACAGTGAACTATTATACTGTCTTCTTTTATACCAAGTAGACTAAAATATGACCTTACTAGGATTCAAACCAATCACTTAGATGTGGATTATCAGCACCTTAAGCATAGTGCTCTTGACCATGAGCAAGACTGGTAGCAATAGGAATGTAATTATTTCTTACTAGAGCTGTTGGGAAATCTGACTTAGCATTTAATATATGGATTGTTGCACACTAAAGATTTTTACACCAATATTAGTTGAGTTAATTATATTCTATAAATATATACTTTTTTTCATAAATATAACTAAAATCTAATAAGCTACTTGAAACATTTGCTCTTTTTTAAATTACAGTACTTCATTTTTGTCAATAAACAATTTATAAAAAAAACCTTGAAAGTTGAAACACCCAAGAACAAACCAAGAAAAGTTTTAAAACATATTCAAGAGTATAATAGCATTTTATTATATTTGTTATTTGATCAAACATATTCTACTTTATTTTATTAAAAAATCGAAAAAAATCATGCAAACTTTTATTATATTTGTTATTTGATCAAACATATTCTACTTTATTTTATTAAAAAATAGAAAAAAATCATGCAAACATTTTCTGCTATATATATATATTAGTTAATGCAGTGTTCTCCCCAGAAAATGTTGCCAGTCAGGGGCGTTATTAAGTAGCCGGGTGGGGGAAGTGTAATACTTTGCAATATTTGATTATTTCTGCAACAAATGTTGGAGTTAGCCAGGCATTAAGTAAAATCAGCTTGTTCAAAAGGCCCTGGGGAAAACACTGGTTAATGTTAAAAATAACTAATTACGTAACTTTGTGGGTGGACAGGAATGCAAGTTTAGGTCCTTATTTTTACAGTTTTTATAGCAAAAAATTTTTCTAGCTCAAAATAAATAAAGTACCTATTGCTCCAGTAGTCTAATTTTTCGCATACGGTGATCTCAACAGTCCTTAAATATTCGTTATGGGCAGTGTGAAATTTGAATGTGACTATTTCTCTTCATTTCAAAGGTTTCTGTTTAAATACCTCTATGCAATAAATTATAGAATAAACAATCATTCTCAATACTTATAATATATTGTATTTTTGGTTGGTAGAATTTTTCTAATTTTAATGCCAAAAAAAGTTTATTAATCTCCCAAAAATTTATTATGTAATATGCACACACATATACACTTTCACAAAACTGATTAGCATTGTAAATATATATTTATACACATATTATTAGTCAAATAAATGCATAGTAAAATGCAATCATGACTTTTTAAATAAATATTTTTATTTGAATCATTATCTATTTCACATCTGCCACTGAGGGTTTACCTTTAATTTTCCTCCAAGATAGTGTGAGGGCCACATTTTCAGAGCGCAGGCCACCAGTAGGACCACACTGAGCTAGATCAAAAACTTTTTTTTTTGCTAAAGAACTGCAAAAATGCTGTCAAAACTAGTTTTCTTCTTTCCCTTTAAACTTTGGTAAGAAAAAACAGTTAACAATTATTTCAGGAGGCTTGGTGGCTCGATGGGAAGTAGCAAAGTTAATTTGGCCATACATGTTGTCTATCGGCCTCGCCTACTTCGTCACTCTGTGCCTGTACCCGGGCATAGAGTCTGAAATAGTCAGCTGCAAGTTTGGCAACTGGATGCCCGTTATTCTCATGGCTGTGTTCAATGCTGCAGATTTGGTGGGGAAGGTGAGATTCTTAAAATACTCTTGAAACTACTTTTAATTTACTTTAAGCTGTTTATATCCCTTTTGACTATTTATTGACATACCCTCATCTGTTTTATTTTACTAAAATAGGTCCCAAACGCTTATATAAAAAAAAAAGCCCATAATGCAATACTTTACAAGAGAAAGAGACTATGTAATAAACTTTATTTTTTAATTTCCACATTGAATAATCACTTAACTTTTGTAATGTATTGTTCCTCACTTTACATACATAATTCATTCTTCAAAAACCCTTTACAATGTGAAAATCTGTGTATCGAAAACCATATCTGTGTTTTATATATATATATATATATATAGTTTAAGAAGCTCAAAAGGCTTTGTACACACTTTGTAGATACCTACAATGTACAAAGTGCGGCACCGAACTTCATTATGATTCATAGTAGGGTTAATATAATCTCTTTGTGGTCTTTGAACAAATATTTAACCCTACTATGAATCATAATGAAGTTCGGTGCCGCACTTTGTACACTGTAGGAATCTACAAAGTGTGTACAAAGCCTTTTGAGCTTTTTAAACAATGAGTGCCTAGCCTTGGAAACACTACTTTGTTTTGCAGCACAAACAACAGACTTTGCAATTGCTTTGATTTTTTTTCTTGTTCGAGACAATATTTGGACTGTTGAAAAACATGTATGTTCTACTTAGATTCTCTTAATCAGCTCTAATTTTATCTTTCAAGGTCATCATCATAATCATCATCATCAGGGACATTTTCCAGCCACTGGTCGATTCTGTTTGGAACATGAGCCTCTCCACCGTTCCTTTTTCTCCATGACCTTCTCTCCTCCCCCCAGTCCTCTCCTCTCTTCTCCACATTCCTCTGCATTCCCTTCAGCCACCTGTTTCTTGGTCTTCCCCTCCTCCTCCTTTGGTTATTTCTTAGCTATCTTTCAGCCTTTCATTTATAATCTTATCCATTCTTGTCATTCCTGTAATACTTTTCGGAAATTTTATTTTACAGGCTTGAATTCTGCTTCCATCCTGTTCCTTTATTAACCATGTTTCAGCTTCCAATGTCATTATTGGTACTTAGTACACTATGCCCTGTAGCTCAATCCTTTACACTTCCTCGGCACATGCCTGCTACAAATTAAACTTGTCACACTTATGAAAAAAAGATTCTGCTTGCCTCCCTGTTTCACTGATTTATCTTCTGTTTCTTCCACTTTCCTCTCTCACACTCCTCAGGTATTTAAAGCTTTCCAATATTTTCAACTGCTCCTCTCCTACTGTTGTACACCTATCTCTCTTCCACATTGTAATTACCATATCACTTCCTTACAGTAAGCCTAGTTCCATACCGCTCCACCACTTCATCCCACGCATCCAACTGCTCCTGAACTTCTCTCTCCTCATTGGCCCATACCATCAGGTCATTCGCAAACACAATTTCTTTAATACTTCCCTCCCCAAGCCTTTCTATCACTTCTTTCATTATATTGTCCATTACTACAATAACAATAGTGATAAGAGCTCACTGCCTTGCTTCATGCCATTTATTAACTCAAACCACTCTGTCCTCACCACTTCTATTTTACACAGATCACACTCCCTCTGTACGTATTCCTCACTCTCCTTACCGTCTCATCCCTCACTTCTTTCTTCTTCAGTGCTTCCCATACTATACACCTGCACATACTGTCATAGGATTTTTCAACATCCCTTTAACTCCACTCAATACTTGTTACTTTTAATATGTTTTTTTTCTTCTGGTTTTGTGGTCAAAACGTTGTATATAAAAGTATTCATTAGATCGGTGTTTCTCAAAATGTTGTGAGCATAAAGTCATCACATCATTATTGGTATTTGAAATAATTTCTGATTAATAAAACTGAGTGGAATATTCCGTACTTCCTGAAATCCTCCACATACTCTTGAGCTTACACATAAGTACCACATTTTGGTGAACATTGCATTAGATGATTAAAATGCCTTGTGTCGAAGTATTTCAGTGAGAAAAAAATGGCCGCAATGACTCAAAAACACCTGTTTTAGTGGGCACATGTTGTATTAGATTCTAGCGTCGGTGCCATACGACTGGTCGCGCACCCAGCTGATTGTATTTGCTTGGGTGCGCACACTACTCATCCCCCTTCTGTTGCTGTGCGCCACCCCCCGTGGACACCCCCTCATCCCTCGAGAGGGATATCCGATGCTCTTCTCTCTGCTGCTGGGGGTCACCAATGGGCTTGTGGGGAGTGTCCCCATGATTCTGGCCCCCAGTAGGGTCCCAGAGGAACACAGAGAACTCACTGGTATAACAAACAATACTCAAACATTATTTTTAAAATAGTATTTGACAGGTTTTTTTCCTCAGCTTTGAAACAGAAACTACAAAATTTATCAATATCAAAAATGTTAGTTCAACTTTAAAAGCAGAAATTAAAATGTGCATCAACATTCACTAAATTAATCAAATATCTTTTAAATACATTTAAAAACAGGTAGGAAGTTGTAATAAATATTACACAAATAAAAATCATTTAAACTTTAATAGTCTCTTTCAGAAAACAATAGTAGCCTATAATGTACTAATGTTGTTGGAAAAGAACTAGATTATGATAATGATGGCTACAGCTGTAAAGTATGTCCATGAAAATCAACCATTGTGTGTATTTTCTTATTTTAAAAGGTATTGTTGTAAGATATTAAAGTGTAGTAAGCAGGAAGGCGCTGAACGGGAGAACAAGACGTTAGTTTTGGATGTAGGTGGAATTGGAAGGGCAGTGATGATCAACGGAGGAAGAGTGTGAATAGAGTGAAAGTGAACTTACAGAATTAGATCCAAAGGGTGGGATTTCTTATTATGTAGAACTAAAAGATTGTGACCTTTTAATTAAACCAATAATGGATAATTAAAAAATACAACAGGTATCACAACTAAACCAACATCTTAAAAATAAATCCCCCTGCATAGCAAAGATTATCATTAAAAGTTTATTTTTTCCTATGTTCTGAAATGTGTTTCACATTTTTTATTTTTGAAACACAATTTGTTTTATACTATTCAACACTCCATAAACTAAATCATTAAAAAAATGTACATGAAACAAATGGTGTGGTGGCCAGTTTGAGGAGTTAAACTTCTATCCGGGAAAGTTTGCTAAGTTCTCTAATTAGAGTATTTGTGTGAAATGGAGTTAGTAGGCGTGTGCAAAGCTTAGAAACTTAAACCTGGCTTCAAAACAAATCTCAGCTTCAACTTCGCTTAAAAAAATATTCTGGCTTCGACAATAATGGTCAATAATTATTGCCATTCTGAGCTGTTATGTACAGTAATAAACAATATTTGTAGGATAAAAAATCTGACAGTTGAATTTGTAAGTTGTGTTAACAGCCTGATTTATCCTAATAAAACTAAATGTTACAAACAATTGTGCAATAAAACATTTTTCAAATAGTTTCATTGCATAAAGTTACATAAATTACCAAAATATAATATTTTTTTGAGCATAAAATAACCAAAACATTTTCAAAAGTCGAGAATATTTAATATATTTGATTCTAGTTTGTTTCGAATTGACAAAGTGGATTTCACACACCATATAAGTTACCAAGTAGTTTTAAATTATTGGTCTTATAATTAATTGGTGCCTAGAATCACACTCATATCAAACTCTAAATTACTCAAACGCAACATACTTTTCATAACACAGAAATGTATACACATAATATTTAATAAAACCCATTATTTAAATGTTCACACTTGCCAACTATTTGATATATAACCTTTTTTAGTCCAAGAACTAGTTCATTAAAGTTTTAAGTGGATTTTTAAAATGCACAGTACTCCTTAGTGCTTATATTTGTTTTTCTTAATAAACTATGACATGATTTAATGCAAAAAAATAAATTATGTAGTCTAATATTTACTGCTATATATTTATTCAATTATTAAATATCCAAGGACCCTGATTTGTGGTAATTATATAAAATGATTGGATTTTGTTAAATATTAAAAAGCTGGGTTTTGGTTTAAAATGTCGGTAAATATATATTTTTTTCCAAATGGTAACAAATTATCTTACATTCAAGTGGTGGTATTGTGGTAGGAGTAGAAAAAGTGTGGCTAAAATCTTTCCTTTCATTAAAGCCGTTGGTCACAATAATCCACTATAGAAAACAATTCAAACTAATCTTTTACTTACAAATGGTCTTTGGATGAGAGAAATAAATAAGTTTTTTATTATAATTTTAAGATGGAAATTATAATAGTGCAGCTGGTATGTTTGTTCTGTAATTTCAGGCTACAAAGACAAAAAACAGTGACATTTGCTATTGATAAAATAAAATATGTATGGTTTGTATATGGTTAACAATTAAATTGACAAAATGGCATTTAAATAACCTAGAAATTAATTTCAGGAAAATTATTAGTTTTGTTTAAATTCATGTTGATATTATCAATTTAAAGTGGTTACAGTAATTTTTTTTTAATATATTGATAGTAATTTTAATGTGCTAAGTAAAAATACATCTCCCAAAATGTAGGTGTGTCTATAAAATGTTCACTCAATGTTTCTAACAAGGTTTATGTATTCATATAGAGGTTAATTTGGCTTTCAGGAAATATAATGACCCTCTCGTACAATATGGGTCTGACGACTGGTTCATTGGTGGCATATCTACTAGACTCTCTTATAGGACCCCCTCTACCCTCCAACGGTTGCAGCAAGATAACTGTATCCTTCGCCACACCTGTGAGCCTGCTTACGACCACCCAACTTAGCACCACTTTTACCAACATGACTGTCCCAGCAGTCTTCACCTTTGCGTCCACCCTACTCCCCATCAACTCTACAACTCTAGCCCCAATGACAACGGCATTCTTCTCTGCCATTGTTCACAACATCAGCTCTCCTCTGATTCCAGAATCAACCACTGAAACTACAGGTATTTTATACAACATCAGTTCAAACATAAATCCATTCTTCAATTCATCATCCCACGGACATTAGTAACATTTGGTTGGCTCTCACATGTTCAAGGATTCTGTGTTATTTTTTAAATTAATGTGTATCGCAAAAAAAATACGCGTTGGTTGTCCATGGTATCAGTCCTGATGCTATAATCAAATTCAAATAAATGAAAAATGAACCTGGACACATGAACAAACCCAGGACTTTGGCTTTGTGTGCCATTGTTTAATATTCTAGTAGCTTTGGATATTAGATTAGGAAGACTCAGTTTTGCGCAAAGTCAAAGATTCCATATTTTATTTCCATGTACATATTTATTTTTTTACTTTAGTGAATTTGCTTGCTTGTTATGTTTGAAAAAAAAGAAGTATAAATACTCATCATTTTATTTATGTATTCAAGTTATAAAAAAAAGAAGATAAATGCAACTATACATCCTAAATGTAAGCTATGTTTATTTGTTCTTAATAACTTTTGAATTGTTAGTCCTATTTTGACCAAACGTGTCATGAGGTTGCAAGGAAACATGTGTCACAGTGAGGTGTGAAGAAATTTAAGTCTCGAGCTAAGGGCCTGTTAAGTCCACTTTTTTCATTTTGAAGCAAACTCGAATCTAATATATGAAATATTCTTTAGGCCAATATTTTTTTTTAGTTGTTTCATAATGGATGTCATACATATTGTGCTTGCTTATATAAATTTAAACACAAAATTCATTTAGAAAATGTTTTACTGCACAATCAAGTTACTATCACAGTAAACAATTCAATTACTTAAACTTTTTTAATATAAATATTAGTTTTTTAATCTACATAGCAGCTCAGAATACCAATAATTAGGCATGAATGAAGATTTATTTAGCTGTCAATATTTTTACTATGGAAGCTGGAGTTGTTTTTAGAAGCAAAGCTGATATTTTTTATTATTTCAATCTAAGTTTGAATTTTAGAAACTTCACACGCCCTTAGTCTTACCCATGTTCAAAATTGTTGAGGCATTTTGCTTCACCTTTGAGAAACTTTGGTTTGAATCTTAGTAGAATCGAAATTTTCATGTATTGCTAGACATGGTATGGGTGATTCAAATTTGATATATTGAATTATGGTGAGAAGTTGGATTGTGATGACCCACCAGTTTTAAACTGGGTAGTAGACAGACTTGTTCTTTGTACTATCGCTTGACCAACACTTTGTCAGCAATAGAGAAGAGAAAGTGTGAATGATTAAGAGATTAATTAAATTTAAAGGGTTACTTAAAAAGTAATGATGAGTCCTTAAAATCTTTGAATACCACAACAAGATTATAGGACAAATGTAACCCTAGCCCAGAGCATTATTTTAACACTAAACTTATGAATGTTGAAGTGAATGCAGCATGATAAAAAAAAATTAGCATGTAGTTTCTATTTCTAGTTTTTATGGGTAATAAAAATAAGGAAGTATCATTAATTTTTATGTTTACCAATAAAATATTTGTAAACAAAGAAAAAAATAGATCCAACCGGCTGTATTAAATCAAACTAAACATTGAAACAAGGATAAGATAAGGCCTACACACTTATCAGGCCTTCAATTTTCTGGCAATTGTGAAGGCCTTATCCTTCTCTCCGCCTCTCAATGTTTAGTTTAATTTACAAGATACAGATTTGGGATTGAAAGGTACAAATATGGCCATAGGTCATGATTGTTAATAATATATTTATCAGTGATTGTTGACTCCTTAAAATAGAGAGCAGATTGGCAAAAAGTTACATATCTTTAAGATTAGCACTACTGGTCGAAAATATTACTAAAAAATTTGTTTTCTTTCTACATGATAAAATTATATCTTCTTTGTTTTTATTTATTATTCCCCTTTTCCTTATTTAATATTAGTTTTAATCTTCTATGACGACATATTTCATTGTTTGATATATAGATGTTTCACCATCTTCAGGTCTTATTTATGATAAAGATTATATTCTGTTAAATTCATATTATCAGAAAGTTTGTGAACATTTTGAGGTATTATATGTAAAAACTTTTTGGGATGATCAACATATGTACTAATTACACTAATGAGTTAAGAATGAGGAAAGTTTAATTCGGAGGAAGTATACCCAGATTTGTATGGGAGGAGAGTGGAAAACCATTTAGGAAAATCGACTCATTATTCTTGACTGGAATTTGAACCCCAATCTCCCTGTCATTGATGGTCTAGGCTAACACGAGAGTGACACCTTAGATCATGCAGCCACCAAAGCAAGTTTTGTTAGTTAAAGAGGTAGTTTTTTTATTTGTTCCATAATATGTTTACTAATATACAAGACAGTGTTTTTAGAGAGTATGTAGGATTTATTTTTATGAATCAAAATTTAAAGTATATTTAACCATATTTAATAAATGAAATTTGTTTACTCTTTTAAATATTATAGTTACAACAACCATGAAAATTAGAGGAAGAGGTGTAAGAAATATTTTAGATTAATAATTAAATGAGCTTGTTATGATATTGTAAACTCTCTTAGAATAATTAAAATATATTAATATAATTTGACTGGACAAATGCCAGGTTTTGTATTATTATTATTATTATTATTAGCACCGCGTCTTACTATCCGTTCGGGTTATACGCACTTACGCTAATGTGCAATGGTAGGGTGATTGTGAGATGAAATGGAGGACCTACAGTTTAACGTGGAATCCGAACCACGGTGGAGGCCTGGCATTCCTCACATTCACAAGTTGTGATTAATACACATCTTGTCAGAGGTGAAGGAAGGGTTTGGCAATCAGATAAATTTGAGCCGGGGCCGAGGATTGAACCCCAGACCTTCAGCACAGAAGTCTGACACCTTACCCCTAGACCACCAGGTCACCAGACAGACAGGTTTTGTAGAATGAAGGATTAAGCTATGACGTAAATAAAATTTTCACTTAACTTGAATTTTATGAGGACAATGACTGTGGGACAAAATTAATTAGAACAAAAAGGGAGATACCTGATATAATATTTTATCAAATGTTATATTTATTTTTCATTGGATAGAAGAGAAGTTACATGGCTAGTACCAAGCAGCAGAGGTATCAGGATCGACTTGAGGCACAAAGCAATGATTCTTGAGATGGTTCAAGATCAGACAGCCACGGGCGTGATTGCATGAAGTGGTAGTTAATCTATGGTGCTGCAGTGTGGCTAGGAAAAGAGAAAACTGCCACACTATCTTTGCCCTGAAAACCCCTTTTGTCAAGAGAACAAAACTAGAGATGCCACAATACCTGTTTTTCTCGATTCCAATTATTAAGTTCAACCTTGATTCTGAATCTTGAACATTTCCTTTTTCATTATTTTTCCAAGAATTATTGCATAGAAAATCTAACGTGCCTGATACCCTACTCCCTCCTCAATGTGAACCTTTGACTCGACCATTACAACACATGATCGAACCTTTGACTCGACCGTTACAACACATGATCGCTTGAAATTTTAATCTCACAATCTTATAGATATTTACTAAACACACTAAAAGTCTTCAAAACTAAAAATTCAAATAAACTCAAAATTAATTCAATAAATTGCGGATTTTTTTAACAGAAAGAACAACACATTTCACACTTTACAAAAATTTCAAATCGTCCACCAAAACTGATCCTACACACGTTAGCTCGCCAGAAATTAGTGATGAAGTTTTGGCAACAATATATCGATGAAATTGAATTAAAATAAATATAAAATTTTTTCATTCCATCTTTATTAACTACATCAATTTTTGTTCTATTTTTTATTAAACTTGTCTTATTCAGTGCTAAATAAAACATTACAAATTGAAAAGCGACAAAGAATATAATTACAGGAAAGCGGCCATTTTAATTAGATAGCATTATCGTAGCTTTCGATATACACATTGTGATATATCAATTATTAATGATAGATCTATCGATATATTATGGAAAATTTCCATTCTAGTCTACGTACTATATATCAATTATTTGTTTAGAATCAATTCATATATTCTGACAGTCTCACTCAACTTTTACTTTTAAAAAAAGTGTGTCAAAGTTGTTAAGTTTTTACCTCTTGATACTGTCATAATGTCAGGTCGTATTATATCCGAGACCATTTATTTTTCATGTAGAACACCTCAAAATGTTAGGGTCGTATTATATTCAGGTTCATACTATATTTGGGCCATTACGGTATATATACAATTTGCCAGTATTTAAGTGAAACAGCAACTAAATTAATATGAGAGATGATCAATTATTACCTATTTTGAATGTTGCTGTTTTGTTTATTTGCCAGTTTTATTGAGAATCAAGTAGCAAAAATCATAATATTAAGATCGATTCTCAATTCTTTCGATACCAGTAAGAATCGAGGGTATTGAGGAATTGACAGCCCTAAACAAAACCAATAATGGCTAATCCTGGGGTGAAATATTGCTCTTCTGGAGATGGCGACATACCAGCTGATCTTCTGAAAGAACTGGGAAACAACGAATTGATGGCTCCGACAAAACTTATAAATAGGAATCTACAAAACCTGAAAATGACCCAAGGACTTTTAAGATGTAACAATGGTGGCTCTAAAGAAGAAGAAACAAGCTAATAAATACAGTGACCACAGCCTCATGTTTCATATGGGGAAGATTGTGGCAAGAATACTCTTACAGGCGACTGGCATAGAAAGTATAAAATGTGATCATCAACCCAATAAAATACACAGATGGTCTAGCATTGCTGGCCAAAAATAAAGAATAATTGCAGGAAATTATGTACTGGTTGGTGGAGATAGAGAGAAGATATGGCATGTAGATCAACATTGAGAAATCAAAAGTTATTACAAAAAATGAAGAGGCACTGAAAATCAAAATTGGAAACCAGGAATTGGAAAACATAGACCAGTTCAAGTACCTGGAAGTCTTCTGCACCAAGCAAATTAGGTCGAGGATCGCCATAACTAAGAGAGCTTTCAACAAGTTGAGGTTAAAAACTGAGGAAGAAACTAATGAAATGCTACATTTGGAGCTGTATTAGGCAGACTCTTAGGAAAATGGAAAATAAATACTTGGAGAGCTTTGAAATGTAGTGCTGTAGAATACTTGAGAAGATCAGAAAGGGTGACAAAAGAAGAAGTGCTAAGAAGTGTGGCTGAGAAGAGAATAATTTTGGATGTGATTTTTCATTGCAAAGCAAGCTGGATTGGACACATCCTTAGGAGGTATTGTCTTCTGCAGGACTTCTTAAAAGGAGTGGTTGAGGGAAAGAGGAGCTTAGGAAGAAGGATTCAAATATCAAATGACTTGAAGGAAAGAAGAAAATTCTGGGAGCTAAATTAGGAGAGAGAGGACCGGATGCATTACCGGTATAAGTTAACTGATTAAAGGAATGGACCTATCGATAAGAACAACAAATAATAATAATAATAATAATAATATTAATATTAATAATAATAATAAGAGGAGCAGAATTCTTGCATGTTATTATTTTTCAGAGAACTTGGAAAAACATTCCAAATGTTGGGCTTAAGTTTCTTTCTTTGTGTCTGAGAAAACTGTCTAGAGATTAATCAGTGTAACATTTTAATATGTAATTTTTCAGGAAAACCTGCCTGCCTGCCTGCATACCTAAATATATAACATGTTATGTAAGTAAAATGAAGTAAATAATTTATTTATTGCAAACTGATTGCAGTTAGCGTTTTACAGAACTATGACTTTGTCCAGCCAAATCTTTCTAATATATTTTTTTTCTTCAGTTTGTCAAAGCCAGTCTGTATGAAATTTAATAATTCTATCTGTTCAAGTTCTCAAATACAAAACTTAAGGCTTTGTTGAATGAGATCAATAGAATGAATTAGTTGACCTCTTATAGTTGGGGAAAAAAATGACATTTTATTTTGAGGATTCAAATTTGGATTTCATATATGAAAGGGAAAAAAAATAATCTCAAGATTGATTTGTGAAAAAAAATAGGATTCAACACATTTCTAAATACATTTGAACTATTAAACTATTATGCCTACTTATATTTATTTTTATGGTTATTTAAAAAAATATATGTAAAGCGTCTTGTTTTAGCCTGCATATTTTTAGAAGGTAGACACAAGTTTTAAGAGATTTTGCTAAATTGTATCTAAAATAGATTACAAAATTAACACACAACCATCACATTCAAATCAGTCATATATAACTTAACTGAAGAGATTCCAATAATGAATGCAAGTTTAAGAAAATGATAAGTATTAAGAGTTTTATATTTGTTAGAGCAAGATGTGAAATTAGCCTGACTGAATAAAATAATTCTTGCAGGAACTTTAGAATGCAGTTTCATAATAATTTTGTGCCAATTTTTTAGTTATAATTTAATGAAAATAAAATTATAAAAATAAACTTAAAATGTAAATGTGTTAATAAAAACTGCCCGCCCATAACTTGTTAATAAGTATTTCAAAGTTAATAATACTAATTATTCATGTGTATATAAATAAATGTACTTCGGTGTTATCTACATGTATAACTCAAAAGACAATTTGACATGTAGCAGATTATTTATCTTAAAATTATTTGTGTTTTATAGCAACTTGTTTTCTGTGATATATCTAAATGTATGTGTAATTGTTTTAAAAGTAGAGTGTTATCCACACGAATCACTGCAATGAGTTGATCGGTTGATCCCAAAACATGACAAACAATCCTTTTTTTTAAGTGTCCTACCCATCCAGGCTATAATAATATTAATTACGCTACTCGGGTCAAGATGGCATAATTTTAAAGCGAACATACCCACACTTGCACGGTAAGGGTATGGTGAAACGATTTAGAAAAAAAAACACCTTAATATACCAAGATGGGATTCGAAGCCTTAACTCCCAAATTACCAGCAGACTATATAAGCCTGACATTTAGTCTGATGCAGTTACCAAATTTTAAAAAAATATCCTGAGACTAAGGTCTAAACTCTATAAGTGTGAGTGTAAGTTTTATTTTTCAAACTTAAAAATACTACACTATAGGACTAGCCTTGCTTTCAAAAAGACACAGTTTACTGTGTACCAGGCTTCCATTGTTTATGCTTTTTGTTTTATCCAACTAAGCAGGAGGAGTATTTACAACTTATACATTTGTTTACAGTACCTATATAATTAATAAAAATTCTACTAAAACATAATTCTCTAAGGTGCAGATTTATTTCAAAACTTAATTTAATATACATCAAAAAGTTTTGGAGCCATTAATTTTCTTGTGGCTCATACACTATAGCTGTGCTTCTCAAAAGCTGAATCAGTACACAGAAAACTGGCAAGAAATGTTATCAGAAGTATAACATTGATACGTTATAGTTTCAACGTATGTCTTGAAAACAGATTTGTAAAAATATTTGTGTGTTTTCTTACTTACACTATGGCATTAGGAATTTGAAAGTTAGTTGCCGCACTTACTAAAGTAGGTCAACTATCCCTTATCTTAAGCTAATTTTATCCAGTCCACCTCATTAAGTCCTATCTTATCTTGAGCTAGTTTTATCCAGTCCACCTCATTACATCCTATCTCTTTCAGGTCCATTCTAATGTTATCCTATCTTCATCTAGGTCTTCCCAATGGTCTCTTCCCATTGGGTATGCCAGTCAGTACCCTGAAAACTGTTCTAGATCATCCCATTTGTGCTAAATGCCCTGCCCACCGTAATCTATGAGGCTTTAACAATATCTTGTAATGAGTACAAATACGTAACTCATCATTACGTATCCTCTGCTTTCCAGTAAACTCATCCCTCTTTGAACCAAATATCTTCCTAAGGAAATTGCTCTCAAACACCCTATATTTTTGTTTCTGTCATGTCACATTTCACACCCATAGAGAACAATTCGGTAAAATTGTTCCTAAATATTTAAACTAATCACCCATGTCAAATGGTAATTATATTGTTAGAAGTAATATCTAAATTAATGTCCTTACTAATGACAAATATAATTTTTCAATTTTCCTCCACCCCCAATTGGCAACCCAACACAAATCTCTGATGTTCTGGTGAATAAAACTGCTGGTCTGCCCCATCAAACAGAAAAGCACTGCCCGATAGAACAAACAGACTTGTTCTTAGTGTGAAATTATTTTAAATCAAAATTACATTTATTTAAAATGTTTGTACAGCTAGTCTTGTAAGTTCTGATAATACTTTATGACATAAGTAGATATATTTAATGCATTTCTGAACTACTGTAAAGTGTTATATATTTTGTCCAAAAAAAAACCACTATTAAATACATACCAAATATCTTGTTGAATAATTAATGTTGATCATTTATCCTGTCTTTTCTTTTAGGTAGCCACAATAAAAGTTGATAATTCTAGAAATGCAAGTTAATACCGAAATCAAGTAGGCTAACTAATAATTTTGTACACCTTAGCAAAGTTGGTAGCGTGACTGTCTACTGAGCTAAGGGTCCCGGGTTGTATTTCCAGCAAGATCAAAAAATTTATCATTGTTAAAATGTGGGTTACCCTTTCACAGTGATGAATTAGCGGCCAAGGACTGGAAGTTGTGCCTGTTCTAGTCTTAAGTTATTTTATAAGGTATATGAAGCTACAAAAGGCCTAGCCAGCCGGTAGTGGAAAATATATGGCTTGAATAAAAAAAACTGACCCAGGCCAAAAGCTGGAAACAGTAATGGATCTTAAATAAATGCAATTGTGTAAGTAATGAGATATTTAGATAATCACCACCACCTTGAGGTGACATATGATTTTTATATATACTTGTACGTCTAGGAAATATATTTGTTTAGACTTTTTTGGAGAAAATTATTACTTGTGAAATAAAATAAAAACTGACAAACTTTAATTTTTACATACAATATTCTGGTGTTCATTGCCTTAGTAGGTATTTGAACAAATTAAATGATTAAAAATCCTGAGACCTATTGATTTGAGTGCTTTAACAACAACTGAAAAACACAAAATGGGTACCTATCCCAACTGTCTCACCCTAGCTACGCCACTGATTTTGAAAAAAAAATAATAATAATTTAGAAACATCCAAATAGTACTGTTCATGTTTATAGATGATTCTGTTAGCTCAAAGTTAAACTAAATGCTGTATATATCACTGATAATAATGCAAATAAAAGTTTTAGCCAGAACCTAATTTTACAGGACAGGTGGTGGGGGTCAATGGGCTGCAAAGAAATGGTAAGACTTGTTAAATGCCTCTGGAAGGTAGTTCATTTCTTTTTTAGGAACAAAGGGCAGTGATTTAAATAATGTGTGTGGCCTTACTTACACTTCCAGCTCTGTTTATGTAAGTTTTTCAAATTGATAACTTAAGGTGCACTTTGAATGTTTGTAATGGTAGGCTTATAATATTTTCCCCACAAACTGTAGCACTTTTAAGTGTTTTACTCAAAGAGAGGAACCACTGGCAGCTGAAAACATTGTTGGTGTAAGGTGAAGGAGTTAGTTAGCAAAATAAGGTGTTTTGCCCTCCATAGGGTGCCTGGGCACCCAGAATTTTAAACCTGGGTTTCAAAATTTTCCTATCGTAATAATCAACAGAACATGTCTTATGACCAACCAAATTTTCCTATATCAATTTTGTTTTCTTTCGATTCAATCTTTTTGAAATCCCTAGAAAAAGAATCTATGTGTAAATCAAATCAAGGCCTTTGAATCTATCCAAAAAAATTGATTAACCAAAGATAGAGAATCGATTTTCGAAAAGATCAATCCAAGATTGAGCATCCTTAGGATTTGGTACTCTTCTGGCTGCTGTGATTATACTGCGGACAAATCTCAAAGGATATTTTAATCCACCAAAAATAATTACTTTTAATTTTTTTTACAAAAGAGAAAAACAAAAGGGAAAGTATAGCAGGGTGGGAAATATCATTATACTAGATAACCATAAGCTAATGAAGCTACGACAGGCCTAGCAAGTCAGTAGTTGAAGGTATATGGCTTGAATAAAAAGTCACCCAGGCCACAGGCTGGAAACAGTAATTTTTTAAATCCATTATTGTTTCCAGGCTGTGGCCTGGGTCACTTTTTTATTAAAGTCACATTTTTCTACTACCGGCTTGCTGGCCTGTCCTGTCTTAGCTTCATATGCCTTATAATCTATCTTAAGACTAGGACATATACAACATCCAGTCCCTGGTCATCAATTTATCAATGTGAAAGGGTAAACCCATATTTTCGGCCATGCCGGGAATCTAACCCTTAGCTTGGTAGGCAGACTGAGACCAACTGAGCTAAGGTGTCGGACTTTAAAACAGTAATGGATGTAAAAAAGATATGTATACGCTAATCCTGAAAATGCTAGATCTTTCTAGATTGTGACTAAGGTCTCATATGCAATGTACTATTCTACTAACGCTCATGCTGCTGATTTCTTCTTAAACTCTCTTTTCATCCTAAATTGCTTTGGGTTTGGTTTTGTCAAAAAAAAAATTCTCATTTCTTTACTCTTTATTTAGGTGTGTACTCTTACATTTTATTCCTTGCTTGTGGGGGGATTTTAATTCACTCGATATTTTTGGGGATGGGTTGCCCTATGGGTATGAGCCCCATAAGAGTTGGTGTCTATGGTACTTGGTAGTTTATCTCACATCTGTTAAATTTTCACATCTTAGCACATAATAAATTTTAGTAAATAATAACATTAAATTCTTCTTTAAAACATAAGCACATATTATAGAGACCAGAGCAAAAATTAACCAACATTGATAATGAAGATAGAAATAAAATATTTAAATAATCACTTCAATGTGTGTCATGGATATGATAAGTACCAACTAAAACATGGTTTAAAGTGTTAGCATTCCTGTGAGCTGGTCGCCAGAATGTCAAGCAATTTTATTTATATGAGAAACCTTAAGTCGCTCCAGTTTGTGACCAAATTACTGTCGCTAGGTTGTAGTCACTTAGTGTGGCCACCCTCATATGTAACATAGCATTGCACGCTAGAGTCCTGGTCGTAGTGACTAGGTCGCAAGTACATGAAGTTCTCCTGTAACATGGTAGTTGAGTTATGGAAAAACTTGGTCAAATGGAAAAATAACGAGATACTGCCCAGACCTATCAAAAATCACAAAGTTCATAATTTGATATATTTTATAGTTCATTTTGGTTATAGATTATCTACTTTTTTTAAAATTAGAGATAGTTAACCAGCACTTTCTGAACCGACTGATTATATCAGCACAAGAGAATTTTGAGTGAAAGTGAAAGGGCCTACCTATTTTGATGGGAAAGGTATTTTCATATACCTTTAAGTTTTAAGTTATGCTAGTGATTTTTATCTCTAAAAAAAAATTATTTATCGACCCCGGCTGGTCTTGGGCTTGAACCCGCTAACATTGGGTCCTAAGGCGAGCACTTTACCCCAAGACCACAAGGTTCAATAACAATAATGTCAAAACATTAAAAAACTGAAATATTACATACCACATAAAGCAGAATAGATAATTGTAAATAGGAAAACAATTGTATAGGGATGGATCCGAGTTTGTCTAATCCTCTAGTAATGGGTAATTAGCGGTATGTCATTTAAAGGTTGTTTCTAGATGGCTCTTGAATGGATATTTGAATGTTGACTATGTGTTTAATGTAACATCGGGCTGTGAAAGCCTTTAAAAGTTATCATAGCTTGTTGAGGTCTTCTTCCTCAGGACATATATATGATTTAGTGGCAGTTAGACTATATGGTAGAGAGCATTTTACATGAAGAGGACGATCTCTTTAGAAGTGGAGGTAAGTTGATGGTTGGTGACTTTGGTGTGGACTGTGGTGTTTTGAAATGTTCCAAGTGAATCTGAGGGTTATTTAATTAAACAAAACTTAGTACATATTCATTTTGCAGTATCTAGAGGACATATTCAGTCACCATGGCAGTTAGAAATTTCATCGGTGTACCTTTTATTTGACAAGACTGATTAGTTCATCTCAAGTTTTGTTATTACTAGTTTGGGCCAAATTTTAGAGCTTATAAAAGTTGAGTTTTCATCTCAAACCTTCATCAAATCAGTCGGTGATCAGATTTATATAAACCTAATTCCTCATGTGAATGACAAGAATCATGGAAACCATATATGTTTATTATTCTATTTATATATGGCATGTTTCTATGTGTTTAGTCAAACACTTTGAAGCTTCAAATTTCTGCCACATCAGTTCTTCATGTGTTCTCTCTAGTGTCATAAACAGTTAATCACGATGCCTATAGTAGGATTCTTTTGACAAGAAACTTAGAAATTTCAATTTTTTTTTTTTTTGTGGTCAACATTGATATTATCTTTGGAAATGGTTTTAATAACTTTCATGAATGTCAGAGAAATGTTCCTCCATATCCAAGCTGTACTAGTTTTGCTTGTGATGATAACGTTATATTGCAACAATTTCAACTTAAAGTAGGGCCAGCCAGTCTCTGTCATTCCTTACACCTATGCCTCAAGACTCGGGCAGACAGTACAACACTCTCCCCAATCTCTCCCATCACCTATCAACCACTACATATCACTTGGGCAGAAGGGCTGCAAAGGACTGTCCCCGCACACTAGCCAAGGGAGTAAGTGTGGCGGCAAGGAAACAAAGGGGCTAAATTATGTGCCTTTGGCAGAGGCCAACGGTGAGGAGGCCGAGACTCGCCAGCAGCAAGCCGAGGAGCTGTCAAGGTAGAGTTCGAGACTTGGCAGTTGGAAGCAAATCCAATGCAGAGAGAATCGGAGGCTTGACACCAGACAAACATGCTTCATGAAGAGCTACACTCCTAAGCATCAGCAATGAAGGAAGCAACCTCAAATGTTTCTTTGTAGAGTTTTACTTCTTTAACTTCACATATTCAAAATTATCTACCTCCTTGTTTTTATTTTCTAATATACCTCTTTTTCTACAATATGTATGATATTGCTCTCCTAACTAAACATTTTTTTTGCCTTATTTTATATTAATACAGTACTTACTGATGATCATGTGCCTTCCAGAATTCATCATCATCATCAACTGTTTACAGCCTGTGGTCGGGAGAGTTGAGTAAAATGCTACCATCGTCCTCTATTCTTCCACCATTCTTCCTCCTTTAATTCATTGGGTGAATACCTATATATATAGGATTATGATACCTAGCCACAGGAATCGATCCCAGAAGTTTCTTTTTATTTAGAATGCAAAGCCAACAACCTTTAATTAAATTCCTTGGTTCTTTTATAGGTTATTTTTAAAACACACTTGGGATTTATTATTTAAATAATATATGATGTATAGACAATATATAAAAAATGTCTCAAATGTGATTTTTTTTTATATATACAAAATGTCAACTTGATTAATGTTATCACAAAAGAATTTTATTGTTACATTAATATACAACACATAACTTATATATATGTTATACAAATGAATTGCTATGTACAAAAAAAATAAGAAAATTATATATTTATATTTGACACTTTCAAATCTACATTATTTAAAACACCTTGATTTTTAAGCTTATTTACAAACTGTGATGTTTTGAGAGCTATTCACATATTGAGCACAGCTTCAGTTTATTCTCAAACAAGGTTTACTTATTTCATCTTCATGTGTGTAAATAAAATCATTAAGTACAATGTGTTGTAAGCCAGAATACTTAGCAAAGGAAGCAGTTTAGTTTTCCATTAAGGCAACGCTGGCAATGATTACACTTAAATTTTTAATTAAAAAACTGAAACATACAAGTCAATCATTGTGTTTGAAATTTAAAAAAAATTTAGGACTAGAAGCTTCATGTTACTATATGTTATTTGATTCCCGTTTGGATTTGGATTATTAAATACAATTCATTTTATTATTTTCAACTTGCAAGTTAGGAAAGGCACGGGATCACATGTTTCCTTTTAAAACTTCACAAAACTATCACAAATAGGAACAAACATGTTTTTTCTAAAACCTAATATACTTCACTGTTTAAGAGAATGGCCAATCATTATAGGCACCACTTTTTAGTATAAAAAATTATAAAACAATCTTTGCAACTGCATTATTTTAAATCAGTTATTAATGAAAACCAGCAATCACTAACTAGAGCTATAAAAACGATTAGCGTATTTTTCAAGTGGCCAACGTATTACATGTAATTTAATAAAATTAATTTATCATGAGAACATTTAAAAATACTGTATTAAAATAAACATACTATTTCCATTCCAAATTTTTACAAAATTAATTTTAAATGGACATCATAAACAAATAAATGTTACCCAAAAATAACCAAAATAAAAACATAACAGTGTTTATTACTCATAAACATTAAAATCAACTCGCATGAAAATAACAATTATAAATTACTATGCAGCATTACAGAAATAAAAAAATATAGGCTTAAATGGGGAAAATAAATACATAAATTAACACTAAACAAATTACAGCAGAGAAAGAGATGATAAAGTATTAACAGATAGCCAAGTTAACAAATCAAAACAATTTATTACATATCCAGTCTTTCAACAAATAAAATATAAATAAAAGTAAAAATTAGAATAGTCAACATTGGATGAAAACTCGTGTTTAGAAAGGTTTAATTTAGATTTCAACCAGATAAAAGTCTGGTAAGGTACCCTTATGTAAAGGCCTAGCACAGCCACATGTATGGAGAAGAAAGGCAAAAGGCCAGAGCACAAGGAAGTAATAAACCACAGGCATTTTATAAATCTATGGAATACAAGTGTTTTATAAATTGTATCGTTTCATCTTGACAGTATTTGTGTACAAAAACATAACAAACCTAAACTAAGCTCAATATTGTCATCGGTTTTTAAAAAATGATCAAGTTAGTCATACAGATTAAATTGACTAAACGCCAATGAAGCTTTGTGTGATGATATGACCCTGGCCTCTGCTGATAGGAGAAATATTGGTTCAGAGAAACCAGCTCCAGACCAATCAAAATAATCCAACGTCTTTCTTTAAATTAGTTTGCTTCCATGTAGGTAACTCAAAAAACTCTTCCTTTGTCATGCCAAGTAATTCCTGTGAGGAAAATAAAGTATAAACAAATAATTTAGTTATATTTTTTAATTTTCAATATTAAATATTTTTTAATTTTCAATAATAAATATTTTTTAATTTTCAATAGTAATAAATATTTTCTCACTTAAATTTTATTGCAAAATTTAGTAATGTTTCTTTTTTAACTATCCCCTTGAGCTTCCAAATTAAACTAAGAAAAATCCATTCGTATCCAGCACCATCCCGTCACACTTTCCTGAACCATTTTCCAATAAAACATACCTCCTTCCAATAAAACAATGTACCTAAAAAAATTAAGAGGCTTTCCTTAAAGTGAGAAAATAAGGTACGTGAGAAAAGGTCTGTATTTTTTCATTTCTTATATCAAAACTTTTTTTGTTCAAAATAAATTAAATATTGCTTCAATACAAACAGAATTTATTTAATTTTCTTCACATGGTGATATCACTATTTCTTATATGTCTGTCAAAGGTGACCTGGAATTTATTGACAACTTTTTCTCTTCATTAAAAATGTTTCTCATCTAATGCGGCTATGTTCTTGAAAGATATTCAATAACTGATGATATCAACATGTGAAGAAAATTAAACTTCACGATAGTAGGTATCTAGGTACTGAAACAATTTATTTATTTTGGCCAAAAAATGTTTTGCTATAAAAACGGCAAAAACACTGGCCTTTTCTCATGTTCCTTACATCCCTACCTTTATGAGCTAGATTTGACCTAAATATCCAATGCTAGTTCCCTGTGTGTATACTTTATGTTTATTGTTTCTTTTACTTGTTCTTATTTTTATGTCCTATCATTCTTTACCCCCCCGGTATCTTCTTCAAGGAAGTTGTGTTGCACATTTCACAGTTCCTCCTGATGAGTTCTGATAGATTTAAACCTAGGTCAAGGGATTTAGTGATAAAAATTGATTTTATTTTATTCAGGAGGCAGCCATTATCTTTGTCCCTTGGCAGAAAAGTAAAGTGTAAACTGTGTTTATCTTTTAATTTATCAAAATATATTGTGTTTGCTCCTTTTTTTAAATTCCTATGAGTCTTTCCTGTATCTTTTCCCATTAATAGCAAATATATTCCATATTCAAATCAGATCAATCAACTATTTTGTCCAAATTACTGATAAAGTAAGCTCTATACATTTTTCAGAAAAATTTAGGCTTAAAAGTTAACATATAAAATAATTTTCGGGCCACATCAGGCCCTTTTTACAGCCGAAGAAAGTAAGAGACTGACTAAATGACTATGGCCAGAGGTTGATCATTGTTGAATGGATTCTGTGAATACCTGTTCAAACTTGTGTCAAGAAACTGCAATATCTAAGCAACAATGATCAACCTCTGATTTTAGTCTAAATGTTTTACTCGCTTGTGTTATAGAAGCGGCCTAATGTGCCCCAAAAAATTACTCTAATGTGTTTTGTTGTTAACTTTGAGGCCTACATTGTTTTGGTAAATGTGTAGGCCTTGCCATTCATTTTATCTTCCTTTCAATTCTTATCAACTACAGCTGTTTGGCACAATTTTGATTTTTTTTTACCTGGAAATGATTGGGGTCAAGGTAGAACTCTAGCCTTGTGGGGTCTACACCATCTGGTAAAGGTCTTTGTAGAAGCTGGGCCGCTGGATATGTAGAACGAGTCAGCCTCGCCAACTCCGCTTCCACGCTGAGCAACTCGCCAGGCTTCTTGCCATCCTGTTCAAACAATCAAACACATTATACATACATAGTGCAGGACATTTGACTCCTTCACAATCATGTTAACCCATTCCCTGGTGCAGACTTTAACATGTTTGCCTGAACATTCCCTGGTGTGGACGCGAATTGACATTTCACTGCAATAAGTTATTGTAATGCCATCTATCAATAAACCAGGGTACTTTTAGCCAATCTGGAAACTTCATATTGAAGCTAATAGATGGGGTCACCAGTTCAATGCTATACCATGACCATGAATAAAACAATAAATGAGAAAATAAGTGAGTAGCGAAAATATGTGTTGGATAAGAGTGTACAAGCAGAAAAATGGCTGTCGGGTCTTCGTAGATCGCTGTGCTAAACACATGTTAGAGAATGGGGTAACACAATATCAATAAGTAGGAAGATGAAATTTTCAGATTAATCTCTAATCTCAGATTTTAATGGTACTTATTAAAATGTTTAAAAAAATCATGTTTTTGTATTACTATATTATTGTGAACATTTTCTAACTGAAAAATTTTAACATTTTATGTACCCTCAAACCCAAAGAAATGGGGTTAGCAATTCCATCCGTCTATCCTTGGGGCTACAGGGAAAATAGTTCCATTGATTTTCTTAAGACTTGATATTTATATTTTATATAGAGGTGGATGGGATCCCAAACCTTCGGGAAAAAGTAGGGAATTTATCAATTGCCGTCGGGAAGGAAGTAGCTAGCCAAGTTCAACCATTTATGAGGGATCAGCATGTCTGTAGTTAGCAAGCCAGACAGGGAGTAGAATATAAGAGGTGTTAACCCTTTCCAGGCCCTATTATAAAATCCCAATTCCCCACCACTATCCCCTTTATTTTTAATAACATGAAAATTTGCATATGAATCAATGCTATAAGCGTTAACTCAAGATGTAATTAACATATTACATTGACATTTTTAGAAAAAACTTATTATATTAGGGATCAAATTGACATTACTAGGAACTACATATTATAGTCCAAAAAAATTATTTAATTAATTTTTCTCAATAAGGAAAGCCTCTTTTCGCTTTAAGAGGCAATTGCAAAAAGAGGTTTTCCTTATTGAGATATATTATATATTCGCATCTAATGTCCTTTTCCTGTTTTTGTCCTTTATATTTTACCTTTTACATGTTCCTATCTATGTGTCCTATCATTCTTAACAATTTTACATTTTCTCCCTTTTTTTGTTTGTTTCCTCTTTAAAGAAGTTGCGTTGCGCGTTTCACACTCCTCCCTGATGAGTTCCGGTAGAATGAAATCAGGGTCGGGGGATTGGGCAGTGACAATCGATTTTCTTTAAGAGGCAAACCATTACCTCTTTGTCCAGTGGCAGCAATGTAAAGTGTGAACTGTGTTCTTTTCATTGTAAAAGCCATATTGTTTTCGTCCCTTTTATGTTTTTCTATCCACCTTTCCTGTACCTTAATTAATATTTACAATTAGTTTTCAACTCCAACTCCCCTTTCCTGGTGGTATTCAAGAAAACAATTAATTCTGTAGAGGGGCAAGTCATGCAATTACGAATTACAGGGCATTCAATGTCTGTGCTGTACCAGTAATCGAATATTTCTGGCAAATCAAATACACCCATAATAACCAATACTCCTACGTAGGCCATCATTTCTTCCTCAGTAGTTTCATACCACTCTTGATCCACTTTACCCATTTTGTGTTTCCTAAACCTTGAATATTTATTTGTAATTTCGGCAAAGTACTGAAAAATGTTATTACTTAACACTAGTTTAATATAACATAGTTCATTGGAACCTACAGGTAAGTCATACAAAGGAACAGTATTGCCCACATATTCATTTGGAACGTCAAATTGTAGCCTGTCAGTAAATGTCAACAAAGGTGGTTGAAAACGCCTTACAGCAGCAGCACAATCACCACCCCCATTTAGATTGTTTTCCAGATAACCATCACTTATAGCAAATAATTCAGGATCTTCATTATCATTATTACACTCAATATCAATATCGTTATCGTCAGAACTATCAGATTCACTGCCAGATCATCTTTATTGAGCTCCAAAACAATCATATCATCTTGTAAGGAGGCCATTCTAAAGCAAAGATAACAGTTAAACTAACAACGCTAAGAAAATAATTAATTTAATATGAGATAGACCTCTATATTCAAAAATAACAACTCAATATAAAATAGTTAGTAAATAGCCCAACAGATGGCTTAGAGAGTGCCAAAATATGGCGAGCGCTTTCGAGTGTTTAGGCCGGGAACGACAAATTAAAGGCAAGCGCTTGGGCCAGTAAAGGATTAAACAAGCACCTTTCAGGGTGTCAAACCTAGAAAGAACATTTAAGGGGTTTTAATAAACCTAAGTAACTTTTAAGACGTTTCAAACCTAAACCTAAATAATATTTTGAACTCTGCAAATAATTAAATATAAAACACCATTTTCATAAGAAATAAACTAATAAAAATAATTTCCATCAAAAATGTATAAAATCAACTATATGATTTGCATCGATTGATATTAATTCAAAATTTTGTTATTTAATTTGATAAAAAATGCTATTCGCACCCCTCTATTTATTTTATGATTTTATTGTTATTATTTTTATTATCTTTAGCATTTTGTTAGCATTGTGTCTTATTACTCATTCCAGCTATACGCCTTGTGCTAATGACTCTAGTGAGCTAGGAATGAGGAAGATTGAATTTAGAGGTATACCTACATTTGAATCAATAGAGTGGGAAATCATTGAGGAAAGATCACTCTTAGTACATCTGGCCAAGAATGAACTACAATCTCCCCCTCATTGGTAGTCTAATCTAACGCTATAGTGATACCTTAGACCATGCGGCCAATGAAGCTGGTTTTAATAATATTATAGCTTTTACCAGTCTTACTATATTAGTTTGGAAGTCAATACATTTTTAATCTAAGACTATTCTAAAGCATAATTTTAAAATTTCTCGTTCCCATCCCAAATCCTAATATTTTGACTCGTTTCCTGTCCCGAAATAGAAACTAATTCCTGTCCACCCCTAATTTTATATGGTCATACCTACTTAGACAAAACATCATAAGAGATCAGGTGTAATGAAGTGGACTGGATAGAACTAGCTCAAGATAGAGATAGGGTGTAGTGAGGTGGAATGGATAGAACTAGCTCAAAATAGAGAGGGTGTAATGAGGTGGGCTGGATAGAACTAGCTCAAGATAGGGATAGGTGGTGTACTTTTGTAAGTGCAACAAAGACGTTATCCGACACCCTAGCTCAGTCCGTAGCGTGTCTATCTACTGAGCTGAGTGTCCCAGGTTCGATCCCCAGCACGACTAAAACATTTATCATCGGTGAAATGTGGGTTTACCCTTTCGCAGTGATAAATTGACAGCTGGAGGCTGGATGTTGTGTGTGTCCTAGTCTTAAGTTAGATTATAAGGCATATGAAGCCACAGCAGACCTACCAAGTCGGTAGTGGAAAATGTATGGCTTGAATAAAAAAACTGACGCCTGCCACAGGCTTGAAACGGTAATGGATGTAAAGTAAAGGTGTTCAATTACTGGTCTAGAGCCTGGTTGTTAGGTTCCTTCTATAATTGGTTCTGAATCACAAATAAGCAGTATGAGTGCTCTAAAACTCCAAAACCAATTTCACTTTAAAAAAAATATTATTTTTTTTCACTTAAAGGTTTTATTCTTGAATCAAAAATTTTATCGAATCCTCGAATTTCTAATGTAGGTTCACTTAGAATATAATGAGTGACAAGCCTAGCAAAAAATGTCTCTGGGCTCTAAGTTCTTATAATTTTTTGTTTAAGATTAATATAAACTTTTTGTCCACTTAGAATAATTAACTAGCCTTGCAACTATTTCTCAGGAACCATAAAAGTCCTTGGCAATTATGTTGAATTTCACTTGTGTTGAGAGCTTTTCCTCAAGCCAAATGTAGGAAAGCATTAATTTCCTACACTTTTATGCTTATATTTACTTCAGTTCAGTCAAACTCAGTATAAAAAGTATTTATGTCTAGTTTCTTTTATATTTTTTGTATTTTATAAAAATAAACTCATTTATTTTATGAATTCCTTTCTGCTTTTTGATGTTTTCTCCCTAAGTGTATTTAGTTAATTGAAGTATTCAACCTGGTAGTTAAGGTTACAAATGGATATACTTTGATTAACTATAGCTTTCCTCCCCACTAACCACTGGCTTTATGTTATTTATGAAGGAACATTAAGATTAATCAAATAACTTACGCTGATGTTGAGCTCTGCAATGTCATCCCTATCAGACCAGATAGGAAAGAGATTTGTAAAAGCCAGGGGTTCGAGCCCAGCCCACACCAAGTAGGCTCTAGGCCTGCTGTTCCCATGCTTTAGTCCCCAGTAGTCGAGGGCGGTCTGCATGGCGGCCCGTCGCTCTGCTTGCCATAGCACAGCTCTAGAGCCTCTCAGGTTCTTGTTGTCTCCATCGCTCTCCTCATTGTGAGCCGGCCACCAACCCTGCCACAACCATAACTCGTGGTGGTTGTCCAACAAGAACAAGGCTGCACACAAGAACGACCTCTAGACAGGGCCATGTTTCTTAAACTAAAATATTAGATTGGGGTGTACGAGTACTCGAAAATTAAAGTTTTGAGAAACGTTTTAGAAGCTGTTTGAACTTGACAAGATTTCTTGAAAAACTCAGAATTTTCTATTTTATCTCATTTCTAAACTTCTGAGTTCAAATGATTTGATTCAATTTTAAGATATTTTATAAATGACAATCTCTCAATATTTTCTTTCATCAGATGATATATTGTAACACACAGAGTATTCTCACTGCTTTATCTAAATTAATTATACTTATAGCACATCATAATATGTCAAAGGAAATAATATACATTGTTATTTAAACATAATAGGGAAAAAATAACATCAGATTTCAGAGCATACATAAAATAATAGACACTGTTATTGAAACTTATTTTTTTGTTCTGTGTATTTTCAACTCCCCATTTTACAAAGCACTATTTAACAGGTGTATATATTTGCCTATAGCTCGAAATATTGATTTTTATCAAATATTCTTTCAAATATGTTTTTTTTTCGAGAGCCCTACAACTTATGCACTGATTAAGTTAATTCATGTCTCAGAGTTTCAGACAAATTACATATGTTGGGAAATTTATGCTTGTGTAAAATACCCTCATAGTCTTTTTCATGGGAAAAGAGATGAATTGTTAGTAATGTTAAATGATACGAAAACAAATTTTAATCTAAATCGTTGGGCGCAAATTTTGAGAAAATCAAATTTTTCTGTTTTTGACCTTAAGTAAATTACCCTTAATTTTAGGGTTAATATGTTAAATAGCTAATTCAATAAATCATGCTGGAGAACCTTACAAAAACTTGGATAGCAAATTTTAGCATGAACAGTAAAATTATTTTGGCTCTAGCCCCAGTAATAGATGGACGGCATTGCAAAAACCACTTTCAGGCTCAGGGGGCCATGAACCATTGACATCCATCAAAATCTTGAGTTGGATTTTTTTTGACAATCTAAATAGTTTATCTCTTCAAGCAGTTTTAAGAAAATAAAAAAATGAATTGATAAAACTATATTTTCAGTGATGGAAAAAAAGTTTATAACTTTGTTTCTTAAAATAAAATTTGGGTTTCCTGGGTCTACAATGCATTGATTGGTATTTTTGTGTGTGCTTTGGTAGGTATTTAATTTATTATCAAAGCTGTAGATATCAATTTTCAGATAACATATATGATGCATATAGTTTTCATGATGATGAAAAACACATTTCCCGCATTACTGAATATAGGTATATTTTAAAAATAAATCAAAAATAGGTAAATTATTTATATGTGGATCAAAATGAAAATACCAATGGCAATGAAAGAACTGGTATACATTTTTATGGATATTATATTTTCTATTACCTTTACAAAATACTAATGTGTTTACCTGGCTGACTTGCAGAATATAGGTCCGCTTGTAGGAATGGATATGGCACAGGGATTTCAGTCTTCCTATGTGGGCAGAGTACTTCCGTGGCAATGAATGTGCCGGAAAGGCTGCCCAGATGGAACATGCGAGGAGTGTGAGTATAAGACCTCCGCTCATGACGGAGAGAAACATACAGGTGTCTGTTGTTTCCACCCAGGGCTGCCAACCAAACACCACAGTTCTTTTATCAACCAATATATTAATCATAAGTCTGATTTTATTATGACTTTATGTTAAGTATTTAACGTGCACTTTATGAACCAACTGACTTAGAAACTAACTTAAAAAAAAAATATCAACCGGCCCAATTGTTATTGATCAGTGTGAAAGGAGGAAACCTAATTTCACAATAGATCACTTTTGCGGCTATATTGGGAATTTAGCCCAAAGATCCAGAACTCATTATGTAGACACGCTAATGAATGAATGAGCTAAAGTGCAGAAATAAACATTAAAAAATGTGGGGTACTATCACTATGTAAAATTATTTTTTATTTGTTATATGTTTAAGTTACCATTAGAAAATAACTCCCACCAATGTGCTAATGTATTCCTAAAGTAGACTATTTTGTATTAAATCAGCCTAAATATTTTAGATGATGGCTTTTGTTATGTAGTAAAAGTGATTACTGATAACAATCTCCTTCTAGAATAAACAAAACACCCACTTCAGTGGCCACATAGTCTAAGGCACCACTCTCGCAAAAGTCTTAGACTGCCAATGATGCGGAGATTGGTGTTTGAATCTTGGTCATGTACCGAGGGTGGTTTTTCCTAGAATGGTTTTTCACTATATATATATATATATATTTCCATGCAAATTAGGGTACACATCCTCTAAATTCAAACTTCCTCAGACCTAATAGATTAGCATAATTAGTACATAGGTGTACAACCCAAATGAGTAGTAAGAAGAGAAAATAAAAAAAATTAATAAGATTTATTTGGAATTTTAAATGTTTCAACTTGATTTACCTGACACATTTAACAAGAGACAGAGATCTTTAAGATAGGAGGATAATAATTCAAGTAAAGAGACTGGTAAAACTAACGAGAAATAATTAGTACAAACCTTTGAAAAAGTCTTTACTCTCAGAGCCTTCGTTCAGTTCACTGATGACTATGTCTACTTCAGAGGGAAACTCCATTTCTATCGGCCTTTTCTTCAACTGCTCTGCCGATGACATGGCAATCTAAAAATATGTTCAAGCTTAGTAATCATAAATAAAATAAACAACTAATTAATTTTGTTAAGTCAAAATAAAGCCGATCACAAATATACGTTGTATGACACACAATCCTAGTCACCAAAGGTAACCAGCTACCAATTAGATCTAAAAAAGAAAAAATTGCTAAAATTGCAGCATACTGTTCTTGATAAAAACAAATAATGAGTGTATGAAGCTTCAAAATTTAAGACCTGTCTAGTAAAATGTCAGATTCAATTTTGGAACAAAATATCAGCTTCAGCTTGTCTTTAAAAAAATTAAATTCGGACTACAACAATTACAAAGCTTTGCCAATAAAAATAATGAGAGCTGAAATACTTAATTTATGCTACAAATTAACTTTCAATGGAAAAATCTGTTATTATTGAAAATCCAGTTGTGATAGTTGCTTGATTTATTAGATTATAATGAAATACCACAAATAATAATGTGCAATAAAACATTTGTTTAGTAAATTAGCACAATATTTTTTTGAGCATATAAATAATTAGCAAAAGGCCTTCAAACTTCTGTTTGGCTTCAAGGATTATTCCTACATTTAATTAAAGTTTGCTTTGAATTAAAAAATATGACTATCCTCCTCCTACAGGCACAAATATTAGAAGGATGAGACAACTTAAAGTCCGTTCACCGTAGGAATTGTCTTCTGAAAGGCCTTTTTCCCTACCAGAAAGCTATTATATAGTAGGATATTGGTAGGAAAAAAGACCTTTCAGAGAGTAATTCCTACCGTGAATGGAGTATATACAAACATTAACTTGACCCCTCTGAAAGAATCCAGATTCAAATCCAAATAGTGTTGAAAATGTAGTCTACATGATGTGCAAGTGATTTGTAGTTTACCACTAATAGTGTCAAATGCACTAGTGTTTAGTGTATATCATTTTATTTTATGTTATTTCCTTCTAAATATTAATCTAAAATAATAAATTTAGTCGTGTGTTATGGAGTTTGTCTTACATATTATGGGCTTGTTTATTGCTATAAGCACTTGCAGGTTAATTGTACGAGTTACTCTTTCAAAACAATGTGAATTTAATATTGAAAAGAGGATAGTAGGGCTTACCAGAAAACTGTGGACCTCAAATTTCACAATTAAATACACAACAAATAACATAATTAATTTTTGAAAATAGGTGGCATTATTGAATACAATGAGAGAAAAATGGACAAAAACAAGATAAAGAAGTAAAATGTACAGAAAAGTAGAAGAGAACAAAATGGAGGAATATAAACGAGGAGGGAGAAAATTGTGCGTATGTAAAGAAAGGAAAAATGGCACCAAAGGCCTGATGTTTTTTGTTGTGTTTTTAATCGTTAACTTTTAGGCCTACAGTTTTTTATTAAGTGTGTAGACCTCTTTTCACTTATCCACTTTTCAGTGTTTAATTTAAAATAGTCGTTTGATGCCATTTTTCCTTTGAAAACAATGTGAATGTGAATGTGTGTGTGTGTCTCACCTTCTTAGTGTGTGCACAAGTCTTGGCTCCGTGCCACACAAAGACTGTACCCCTAGAGGAGTTGACCAGAACTAAAGAGGACCGACTGCGCAGACTTCTCCCACTACACTGTACTTGAACCAGCGCAGCTTCCACTTTATCAGTGCCTTGGCAGATGTAAAGCCGCCAACCTGTAAAATAGCACTTTCAAATATACCTACCGATAACAAATTTTATTAACAAAGTTACAGATAATTTTAAAGTTTTATGATAGTTCAAGTCATCATGATTGAAGAATGTGCATAGAATAAAGTCTATAGTTAAACGATTGTCAATTTTATGTGACAATGGTCAAGGACAACCATTATTATTTGATTTAATAGAGTAATATTATATATAGTTTAATAATTAGGGTGTTCATTGACTAAATTATTTTATAATACATGGGAATTAGTTAATTTTCATGATTTTTTTAATCAACAAATGAAAATTTAGCTAAGAAACCCACCTAGAGAAAGAGGTGGAAAAAATTAACTTTTTTTTAGCTACGTCTTACTACCTATTTGGGCGATACGCTAAGAAACATTTTGAACAAACACTTTCTGCTCTTTGTTTAATAAAGGCGACAATGGTGAAATAAATAACTTTATATGTGTTTACACATGTTTGTGACCTTTTTTACTCTACAAGACAGAATAAAGGAAGTAAATACATTTTTGTATTGAATTTTTCTCACATTTTTTTCCTCTTTACCTGGGTGATCTTTCCTCACAAAATTTTCCCCCTAATAAATTTATCATTCCTTCCTTTATCATTTTCCATTATTGTGTAGTTAGTATTAATATATAAATATAATGAATAGTTTTGAGTAAAAAAAAATTTAACAAATAATCCCTACTGTAGTCCTAGTTAACTTTGTGAAATCTATAATATTTTAGTTTCAAACAAATTATGACTAATATTAAATACAACACATTAAAACCATACTGTTCCTCCGAGTACCTTTCCTTTGGTAGGGGTCGCTTCCCTCCCTCTTTCCACTGTGTATGACCATGGATCCCTGGAACAGGTGTAGGAATACAGGGTGCTCTGCACCTTGAACTACCCTGACTTGGGGTCCCAACTCCTCATCCAGTTCTACTGTCAGAAGAGCGGCAGCACCCTGCTCGTTAAGAGACGCGTCCGAGCCTTGCCAACAGAAATATGCGCAACGATCCCGACCGACTGCCGAGTGGCGGGATGGTTGACCATTTAACTCGCGACCTTAAAAAAAAACTTTTATCATTCACTCTGAATAAAATGTAATAACCACTTTAGATAGGATACCTAATTTTATAATAGCCAAATAGCCACATTTAAAAGGAAGGAGAGGAGGTGAAAAATGAGGGCCAGTAAATAAACTGAAAGAGTGAGTAATCCAATAATTTATAAAACCAAATATAGGCCTAAAAGTAAGAAATGAGGTCGAGAGCTAGGCTTCAGATTGAGCAACAAACTGTAGATTATTTTTTTTCAGATGTAATTTGGAAGAATTTTTTTCCTTCAAGTGATATAAAGTTGACCAGCAAAGTATAAGTTTCTTTGAGTTCAATCTAAGTAGACTTTCAGATTCTAATGATCATTAATCTCACTTTATTTAAGCAAATGTAAAATGAAACAAAAAATATGTCCATTAGGGCATGCATTAATTAAATGCATATAGTTAGAACCTACAGCTGTATTTTCTAATTATTTAAGCGAATTACCTAAATATTTAATTAAGTGGAATAGGCCCATCAAAGCTAATTAATATCAGTATGTAACTCCAATATTCTATGGTAATGAGCACTTCTTTAAAGTGATACCACTACACTGTACTGTTTTCTTCATAATGCATGCACAATTAATAATGAATGAACTTACATTTTTAACATTTTAGCAATATTACATTCTAAAAAGAAAGGCATATTCCATCATTTGTAACATAACTCAATACATGGACTACAATCAAATCTCAATGTTTTTTAAAGAGAGCCCATGGTTTTCAAAATTGTTTTACTATGAGATACTCTGTAAAATATGAGGGTCCTTTAAATTCTTTTAACATTACAACAAATGTTTAAAGCTTAAAAATAGAGATTGGTCAGATCTTATACTTGTCAATTTAAAAAAATATTTATTACTTTTTCCAGCCTGTGGGCTGGGTCAGTTTTTTATTCAAGCCATATATTTTCCACTACCGGCTGGCTAGGCCTGTCGTAGCTTCATATGCCTTATTATCTAACTTAAGACAAGGACGGGCACAACAACCAGTCCCCAGCCGTCAATTCATCACTGTGAAAGAGTAAACCTACATTTCACCAATGATAAAGTTTTCGGCCATGACAGGAATCAAACTCTGGACCTTTAGCTCATTATACATACACACTATCGACTGAATTAAGGTGTCGGATCCTTATCTTTAGTATGAATTTTTTTTTTTAATTTCGAATCCTTGTTTGAATCTTTAAAATTTTATAAATTAAGTTAAAGTGAAAATATTTAAAATTGAATTATAAAAAAGCTGTAGCTTAGGCTTAGTGTCACTAACAAAATGGTATTTTGTTTTTCATGTCTATTAAATATTAAACAACAAACTTAACCCTTTTTATGTGAATTAATATTATCACACTTTCAACCACACAAATCTATATAGCTCTTTTTACATATCTCTTGAAATAGCTATAGCAAAATTCTTCATTATTTTATTTAAGATATTTATTTTAATTTTTCTTTTATGAAAATTGAATCTCTCAAATACCACTGGATTCAAGAGATTCACAAGTTCCTGTCTCTACTTAAAAATCAATGTGGTGAAATACCCGTAAATATGATATATGTTGCGTCAAATGTAATCACCTGTGACAGTGACTACGTAGCGCCAGCGGACAACGTAGCTGTCCCCACTGTGGAACTGCCCAAGGGAAATTTGGGGGAGTTGTGTGTACTCAAACTCAAGAATGTGCCACATAGTCACACTCTGGGTTGTGATCTCATAATGACGATGAGTCTAAAATAAAATAAAATCTATATTATTGAGACTTATAGATTTATTGGGTCTCTTTCATTTAACTCTTATTACATGGATGTTTAAAATTTCTAAGAGTCATAGCTACAGTAAGAACACGACTAGTATGAGCAAAAAACAATCAACTGTGCAAGGAAACAAATTTTTGTCTTGCTTAAAATGCTATAAATGGAGCAAACGAATTTTGATCTTTGTTTTAATCCACAATGCAATTCAATAATGTTCAAAAAATTAGCCATCAACAATCATAATTACCTCTGCAAATGAATTATTTTAAGGGAGTTTGATTATTTATTTAAGGTAAGCCTTTGCAAATCAAAGATTTTCTCTTTCGAATCTTGGCTAACTCGAATTAAATCGAGTCTCATTTCTAAAAAAAATTATAGTCTGATTCAAATCAAATCTGCTTCTTATAAAACTTGGATCAAATATTTTATATAAAAATAATTTTATACTTACTTAGAAAGAGTTTTGAATTGAATATTTTTATATTATAATATGCTAACTGCTAGTTTTTTAATCCAGTTCAATAATATATTGTTGAAAATAATGGATAGCCCCTTTAAAAACATTTTAGGCTCAATAAAATGAAAAATGTAATAAATAGACCTGACCTCAAAAGGTGAAACATCAAATAAAGATCACACCAGTTTTTTAAAATACAACACTGTCACAAACAGTTGTACCTCAAGTTATTCTTATACAACCTGGAACTCGAGATAATTTCTCTACTCACTCTACCAAGCAACCAGTTTCAGGTCTGATTATATTAATTTTTCAAGCAACTATGAATTACAGATTATAATTTTGAACTTAACCCAGCGAATTCAAACCAAATCTTTCCAATATTAAGATCTGAAACTTCGAATCGAATCTTGAGTCTTGGTAAGATTCAAATCGAGATTTAAAATTTCAAAGGTTTGCACAGGCTTAATTAAAGGAGTAAATTAAATCCAAACCCTTTTTCCCCAGAGTGTAGAGAAATGGGGTGTATATTACTAACTATAAGTGTTTATAAATCTTAGAATTTCACGTATTAACTCTGAATGGGCTGTTTTAAAGTTTTATTAAAAAGCTGAGAGGCAAAGTAAAAATTACATTTATTTTTGTAATGAAAGGGCGGGATGGAAACAGAATTCAAACATGTGAAATTAAATTTCTGAGAAGTACTATAAGAGTGACTAGATAGATTGAGAAATGAAAGGACGAGAGAAATAGTTAAGGAGGAGCCAGGCAGGACAGGATGGAGAAGACAGGACTAAGGTAGTATGGTCATGTGAGGAGAATGGAGGAGAAGAAGATAGAAAAGAAAATGCTGGTTAATGAAGTGGGGGACAGCAGGCCTAGAAGAGAAGATTGGATCATGGTGGAGGAAGAGAGGTGGTGGGGAGAAAGGATATGTTGGAGAGGCTTATGTTCCAAACAGACCAGGCCAGTGTCTTGAAACTGTTCATGATGGTGATGATGATGATGATTACAATTACCTATTCAATAAGAAAACATAGTAGCCACAGAATCAGATTTTAACAGTAAATACACTTGGGATCAAGAGAATGCTTACCTTTTCATCAAAATATTTGGTTCCTCGCCCCAAATGGTTGCCCTCGAGCTCCATATCAGGCTCGGTGAGATTTGGCTCCAACATGAGTTTTGCATCACATGGTTTTAAGTCCATACCGGCATCAGTCTGTAAAAAACAAACACATTTTGGAAAGTCTATTTTTTACATTTTTATTAAATTAATTATCATATTTTTTTATAAGTACTTAAACAACAAACTTTTTTTTTTCCTTTTGCTATCACCGAGTTTTACTACCCATTGGGTTTGTTACGGTTCTTACTTACTACATACACATGTCTTGAGTCAGTCGCACAAGTCCATTACAGTGTGAAAACACGCTCTTTAATGTTGACACTCTCAGTCCCATTGCTCGACTGTCTCTCTTGTCACACCTGTCCAGTTTATCCCTACACTCAGCTCGTTGGAATGTCTCCCACCCCCTTGCAATGAAGGGTGGCCCAAGCCTGATGTCTGTTTAGGGCTGTCTCGAGCATGGTCTCGCTCGCTACAGGTTACACATATGTACTAATTATGCTTATGTGTTAATGATGAGGAAGGTAGAATTATTAGGAAGTGTACCACCATTTGCATGGCGGTAGTGTGGAAAATCATATAGGAAAAGCCATCCTCAGTACACCCAGCTGGGATTCGAACCTAGATCTCCCCATCATCGACAGTCTAGTCTGATTACACGGCCAATAAAGATGGTTACATGAAAGTTAAATTGACTGTAATCCTGGTATGAACAGTAGAAAAAGTGATGGCCCTGTTGGCCTTAATCCTAAATTTATGAAGCCCCAAGTTAATATAAGTATTACCTGGGTTTTCAAACAAAGTGACGGACTAGTTACTTTAGTTAGGTATCCTCTCACCTGTTTGTCCTCATCATCACAGCCCTTGATACGAATGACTCTGGTGAAATCTGGCCAGTCCAGGAATTTCTCTCTGAAAAGTATGGTCTCCATGTGCTGGGTAACCTTAGCGAGCAGGGCCCAGGGCGGCCGTGTCGAGCTCTGCTTGGACACAGTGGATCCTGTGCGGTTAGCACCCAATAACTCAGTCACGCTCAAGGGGCACACGTCACAATCAGAGTAGTCGTAACCATCTTCCCACAATTCTTGGGCCAGTCGTTTAGCCACCCGCCGTTGGCCCAGAGGGGCAGTCTTACCCGACCATACATACAGCTCTGAGCCGTAATCGAACACCAGGATCTACAGACAGATATAAATTGTAATCCTTTGAGAACCTTTGTGAGAGCCCCTAACACACCTATGTTTCACATCAAGTCTATACTCAAGGTTGGAACATTAAGACTTCCACAACAATATATTAGCAAGTAGTTTAGTAAAGTGTTAACTGAAAGTTTTTTTAAAAATATTTTCTTATGTCTTTAACATACATACATACACAACACAATTTATAACAAAATAATTTTTAAGACAAACTTTTCAAAATGGATACTCCTTTGAGTTAACCACCTCAGAAATAGAAGAAACCAACTTTCATGTAGGTATTTCTGAAAAAAAGTTGTCCCGAAATTTAAAAAAACAACTCAATTGCACCACTAGAGATTTAATTTATCTAATCCAAGGTAGAATAATGATGATATAGTTGAATTAAAAATAAAACATAATTTGCCATAGAAGGGGATCCATAATGTGAAAAAAAATTAAACTATCACTTGTTGGAATTCGGACACCAGGCTCTCTGTAATTCCATCCAGTGAAGATTGAGCCTTATTTATAAGTAATCTTAAGACTTTTTACCTTAGTGAAAAAACTCTCCTGGTACCATACATTTTTTTATGAAAAGTTCACTTGAGATACCTAGCTAACAAAAACTAATTTTTTAGGAATATAGTTGAGGACTAGTAAACTTAATCTCTCAGACAGCTTTAATAGTTTACTAGCTAAAATAAATAATAGAAATTAAAGATTTTTCAGAGCTCAATAAATTTCAAATTTAAGATAAAAATAATTAAACATTAATATTCCTAAACCTTTAATATTATATTTTATAAAACTATCACGCACGATGCTTAGTGGTGGTCTAAACCAATCTAATAAGAAAAATCTAATAAGCTGACTCCAGACCATTTACTTTACCATACCACTTAATTTACCATATCACTTAATATGAACAATATTGAGAGTAGATCATAGCCATGTGAGAAAATTAACTTCTTACTCTTATATTTTATAAGAATCAGATTTATCTACAATAAATATATTTAATATATTAATTACTCTTTTCAAACCATTTAAGGTAGTAATTTATTACTAATATTTTTTTGTTAATGTATGTGTATCTATTTTAAAAAGTATAACCCATAAAAAAGCCAATTAGATCAGGTTTTTCTGGAAGAAGAAAAGGACAGAAATAAAAAAGAAAGTTGGAACTAGAAAGTGTGTGTGAAGATTCGAAACTTCGACTTCGCTTCGAAACTGATGTCAACTTTGACTTCGCTTCGAAACACATGTCAACTTTGACTTCGCTTCGAAACACATGTCAACTTTGACTTCGCTTCGAAACACATGTCAACTTTGACTTCGCTTCGAAACACATGTCAACTTTGACTTCACTTCGAAACAAATGTCAACTTTGACTTCGCTTCATAACAAATGTAAACTTCAACTTCACTTCAAAAAGAATCATGGCTTTGACATTTACAAAACTTTTCCAATAAAAATTTCAACAACTTAAATACTAATTTTATGATCAATAAATCCCATTCTAAGTTATTAAATAAATTACAAATTAATCTTCATATAGAAAAAAAACAATTGACTTGTAAGTTGTGATAATTTCTTAATTTATCATAATAAAATGAAATATTACAAATAATTTTACAATAAAACAATCCCAAGTATTTTTAGGGCATAAAATTATATCTAATAACCAAATTATAATATTTTTTCAATCATAAAAACACTAGCAGAAAATCTTATAACATTGATTCGGCTTCAAGAATATTTAATATATTTTATTGGAGTTCACTTAGAATTAAAAAAAAGTGGACTTTGCACACCCATAGTTGAAACAAAGTAGAAACTCACACCCATAGTTGAAACAAAGTAGAAACTCACACCCATAATTGAAACAAAATAGAAACTAACAGCAGAGATTTCCATGCCCAAGTCGAAAAAGAGTCACCAAATTTAGGATTCTAACCGGACACAGCTGTCTAGCACATCAACATTCTAAATTCTAGTAAATGCAGGACATTTGTGATGTACCGCGCTAAAAAAATACAGGAAGCTAAAGACATAAGCCTGTATTGGGGAAGCAAGAAGGAATATGATATAAAAATCAATAATAAAGCCATTAGGAATAAACATTTCAAAAACATTACAAATCATGACCTACCTTGCTAGGGTCCAGCATCTTGATCTTAGGGATGGTCCCCCAATATTCCTCCACAGGCACCAATTCATCGTTTACCACCTCGAACACCATGTTGGTGTCAATGAGGCAAGACTCGTACAACTCATCTTCGTCGGGATGTCCTGCTTCCACCGCTGTTAAATTACATTTATGTCAAATGCATTAATTAACTTAAAAGTTTCAAGAATACAACATTTGAAATTAATATATAATTTAAAAATATAAAATAATTTGGTTTGGTTGATGGATTGACAAACAGTATAGAAGAAAAATTGTTCTCGAATGTTTAATGAATATTTGGAAGACGGTACGAGAAAATGGTATAAAAAGATAAAAGTGATAAACACAGAATGCCCTGATATAAGGAACACTTTCTATCGATGCCCTTTGTTACCATCAAACCATTATCTTGTCTCTTTCCATAGCGAATATGAAAAAATGCCATATACTAAAAGAGAGAAATAAAAAATAACTGAGGGAATGTAAAAGAAGAACAGTACAGGATGAATATTATATACTAGGGATGGGATATTTGAGACTCAAGGATTTGAGTAAATATCTAATTCAAGGTTAAAAAAAAAATCAAAATTCGAAACTTTGTATTGGAATTTGTTTGGAACTTGTTGGTGGTTCAGAGTTCAGACCCAACATAATTATAGGAAAACTCAATAACCCAAACCCAGGCAATAAATTTAACACTTAACTGAAAGAATGACTGTTTATAATAGATATATTTTGGCAAAAAAATGTTAGCGTTTAGGAATGAAGTTACCCGGGGAAGAGTTGGGGTACAGGGAGTGCATAAGATAGCAGAGGAAGCAAGATTGAGATGTTATAGGCATGTAATGAGGATGGAAAAAGAAAGGACGCTGAAGAAAATGGTGGAAATGAAGTATGTGGGGAAAAGACCCCAAGGGAGGCTAAGAAAGAAATTAGGAGGAGGAGATAACAGAAAGTGTTCAAGTGAGAGGAGAAGAATGGAAGAAATTATAGGAGGAAGAGTGATGGAAGGGTAGAGGAAGATGGAGGCATTTTACTAAACTGAGCCAGCCACACGCTGGAAACATTTGATGATCATAGCATTTAGTTACTATACCTATTCAATATTAATCAATAATATAACTCTGCTAAAACTTCAAAAACACTTTGATGGTAAGAACAAGGCTGTAATGAACCAATGTTATAATTGTGAATATGGTTTCAAATAAAGTTAGGATCAGTTTAGATAAAATCATAAGACTGGTTTGTCAGTGAGTTGAGGCTGAGTTGAGTAGAACTACTGAGAACAATAACATGGTTTCTTGGTATATGCTGTCAAGTTCCTACGGAGGAAACACCAATACAATTATTCATGGTAAGGATAGGCATTTGATTTTGTTGCTTGTCACTTAAATTTTATTTAAATTTAATCTTCTGCATTATTTTTAATTTTTAGAATCTGAACCCAAAGCCCAGTTCCCTAGAAGTCCCTGGAGCAGTAGTTCCACTAGTCCCCCTTGGGCCGGGCCTAAGGATCTTAACAAATTATTTAAGTTAAAAGTTACTAAACATTAAAATTGTATCACCAAAATCAATAGAATAAACACTGTTTAGTTTACAAATTACTAATATAAAAACAATGAACCAAAGACCTTTCAACTTTAAGCCCCAATCTTTTAAAATTGAACTACTTTGGTTCACTAGACATCCTCAGATCAAGCTGTTGTGTTAAATTTACTAATAAAATAAACCTCTCAAGTAGTAAAGGAAGACATTATCACACTCAACCTGGTTCCAGGAGCTGAAGGAGTTCCTCTCCTTGTGTATAGTGCTCAGCCCTATGGAGGAAGTTGGGTACTTTGATGTAGAGCTTATCAGGTATTGTTTCCCTAAATTGCCCAGAGTGAGGTTTCATTGGATGTAGCCTGACCAGTTAGACTTGAGAACCGGTTCTCGCTATTATCAGCAGGTGTGTTGCGCTAGAGAGTCTGCCACTGTCCCCTTCCTGACATAGATGGCTGTACCATAGTTTAGCCGTCAGCCTTTTTAGATCTATTGATTGGGGTCCACTGCAACCATTAACTCAACCCATATAGCTAACTTCAAGGTGGTGCAAAGCTTGGGAATTCATCAGTGTCACTTACTGGAGCGATAAGCTGTTTTCATAATCCTAGAACCATAAATCTCTAAGTCCACAGTGATAATCATCAACCACAATGAACTGTTCGCATAATAATGGTGATATTAAGTGATCCACAGCAAAACTGACCTTTACTCGACTCATCTCCTCCAAGAAGCCTCCAGAAGTTGGCAGAGTGAGAGGAGTTGAACCCGGCAGTCTTCTCTTCACCAAGAGTTATAACGCTACTAGCTCCTGAGCACCCGAGATCCTTCTTCTGCTGGATATGAAGGGCAACCTCTGCCCCGCGGGACCGCTCAATGACATTGGAGTACTTGCCGACCCAATGGTAAACTTGGCCGGGAGTCACCAGCACATAGCTGTCCCCACGGTTGACGCTGGCAACCGATGGTTCCACCAGCCGTGTCTGAACATGGCGCCGACCCTTCACATGTAGCAACATCACATCCTTGTAAGGCAACATGATCGCTGAACTGGGCGACGCCTTCTTCAATGCCACCGCTGTGAAGTCTTCCTTGCTGGCAAGCCCGGCTAGTGCTTCCACAGCAAAATTGCAGTTCTTTGACACTATCAGGATAAACACAAAGAAAAATATTAAATATGTGGAATATATGCACATTTCTGAATCATCATTAGGGACCAAATTTTGCCTATTTTCCTTTTATTTTCCTTTAATGTAAAACATAGGTATTTCATGTTAATACGAGTACAAAATGTTAATTTTATAGTGTCTATTTCGGTTTTGGTCTTTTTCTTTTTCATATGATATAGATTTTCTGCTGAAAATCAGAATCCAGTTTCTTAGAAATTTTAAGTTATGGCATCTTTGTTTGGAGTAGGTTTGAAAATAGACACATTTGTTAAATAGCTTTCAATGAGCATAAATTGGGTGGAGTGCAGCAGTGGCAGACATCTTGGAAGGAAACGGCCTGCCGTTGCAGGAGAAAAGTTTAATTTCTTCAGGAAACTGAAAATTTGGTCCCTTGATAGCATGACAAGTTAAACTCTGCTTTTCAAGTTATATAAAAACAATTATATCCGAAAATATAACCCATTTCACTATTGAACATTTAGAAAATTATCTATTGATTAACAGTATATGATCTGCTTCAGTGGTCGAATGGGCTAAGGCATCATTCTCACAGCATACTGGACTGCTTAGGGGAGATCTAGATTCGAATCTTAGTCTGGCGTAATTTAGATGTTTTTTACTAATGGGTTTTCACTTTACCTCCACACAAGTGCATATACAATTCCTTTAAATTCTACCTTCCTAACCCCTAACATATTAGCATAACATAGCATTAGTACAACATTTGGGTGCAACCCGAATGAGTAGTGAGACATGGTGCTAAAAAAATAATAGCAATGTGAATTGGCTGTAGGTAGTATAATAGTAGGTAGAAAAATCAATTTTACATGGTCTAAAGTGTGCTTTTCCCCCCTCCCCCCTTAAGTGCCTATTCTGGTGTCTAAATTCAATGTTTTTAGTGCCTATTTGCTGATATATTTCTAACATTTTTGGTGCCAATGAATTCGCCTCCTAATCATAATCAATATAAAAATTTACTCACTAGCCCATAACACTTTGTAAGGTTGTGCGAAGCTTCGAAATTTATGTCTAAGATTAAATCTCTTTCGTTTTACCTTCAATACCCACAATTATCTTTGCACCTTCGAAACATTTTTAAGCGAGAGTAAAACCAATATGATGAGATTTGAAATATACTAATTTTTACATATTTCAAAACATTTTTAGAACAGCTACTAAACAGTATTTTAAAACAATCTAGTGATTAAATGACACTAATACAAAAGCATATATTGATTCAGTTATGTCATCATAAAATTAAACTGTACTTGTTCTGTAAACTTTTCTTTTTATCTAGCTGCACTTAGCGAATAATTTAAACTCAATATAAGTTTTTATTATGTGACAGCAAAAAATCTTATTTTTTAACTAACATCATAAGTAAAAAGTAACCTTCACTCACCTCTAACATATTGTTAACTCATTTATTGTGTTAGTTATTTTGTAATTTTTCCAACTCTTTGTCTACCACTCAATGGTTTGTCATTTTCCATAAATATGATGCGTGTCTCTACAGTAATAATGTTTGTGGTGAAAAATAAAATGACCATAATCATGATACAAGCTTGATAGTTCAGATTCAAATATATGTCTAGAAACTTATGTTTATACTCATAATAACAATTTTATTGCTGTGTGTTCATAGGCAAAAACAAACTCATTTTATAACCAAACAAATAATATAAATTTGAAGAGAGAAAGATTTTTTTTTAAGTTTTCAATTTTTTCTTTGCCCTGAAGATTAAAACAATGTATAAATATTATCAGTAACGAGAGTGTTGTCTGTACTCTTATTAAAATTAGGAATACACCAAACTCCTCTCTTTAATATATGTTTAAGCCCATCCTAGACGTACATTTCTCAACCTGAATTCTCCTGAGCTCCTTTTCTGCCAAACCAGTCTGTATTTCCATGTATTCATCCTGGATATCAGTACGAGATGCAAGAGCTTTGATGGGGTTGCGTGTGCCCGCATGGCGACGGTGGATTTTAACATTGCGTTTGTAAACCAATCTAGAAAAAATCAGATTCAAACACACATTGTAACTAAAACTAACATTAAATAGTTCCACAAATACAAAAATTTTATTTTTATATTTAAACATAATAATCTTAATATAATGAGCACTAAAAGGTCTTAGACCAGGCGCACATTGAGGTACAGTTAACTCAGGAAACAAAACACAGAGCAGCACAGGTTTTTGTAACTTGTGTTTATAAATGGTAGCATGCGCATTGAGGTGAAGGTCAGCGCAGCACAGGCCTGTGTTAAGGCATGTAGCGAAAGAAGGCAGGTATCCTGCATGCCGACTACCATTGCTGATGGGCGCTGATCTGAGTCATCAATGAATGTGTGTATCAGCGCTGGTACCAACAAGTTTACCGGAATGAAAACTTGATTATTTTTTTGGATGTCGGCGCCAAAAACTGTGTTCAAGAGAAAATATGGTTGATTTTGAAAGCTAGATTACGTGTGTGTTACCAAATGCCCTATGTCCTATGTCCAATGGAAAATATTGTCTGGGAAACAAAATATCACCTGCAAGTTACTAGTTGGCAGAGTTTAGGTTACACAATTTATAAATATACCACTTATGTGGTTTAGTGATCAGAGTTCCTGACTACAGATCCATAGGTCCTGGGTTCGATCCCTAGCATTCTCAGATTTTTCTATGAAGCAGTGGTTCTGGAACGGGGTCAACTCGGCCTCGTGAGGACAAATGGGAAGCTACTTGGAATTAAAAAAAGTAGCAGCTCCGGTCTAAAAAACAGATTTACAACTGGAGGGTTCATTGTGTCCACCACATGACAACCTCTATTTCTAAAAGTTGACACTATCAGGCAGCAGAGGCTCGATCAGTATGGCTTGATTGCGGGCTGACCTCATGGATTTTTTTTATTTAACTACCACTATACATTTTAAAATCAGATCAAATTCATCCTTGTCATTAAATATTACTTAGTAATGGTACATTAAGCACAAGTGACATATTTAGCACCATGTACATCATATAATACCAGATAATATTATTTTAACACTTATTTTGACAAGACAGGAAGTTGACACTGACAAATATGATTCTGCAAGATTACAGTACATCACACAAACTAAATCACAGCTGAGCAAAAATATGTCAAAGAGGATAAATCTTCCATCTCAAAGAAACACAAAGTAAGATTTTAACAAATCAAAGCTAAAATAAATAGTCTAACTCCTTAAATGATTCTTTTAACAATATATCATAAAAGAAATTAGAACATTAAAACAATGTAATTTATTAAATTTATATAGAATCACATGATAAAAATCATGTGCGTCATTAGTATGGACATATTAAAATATTGATTTTTATCTGAAAAATAATTGACTTTCACACGGATGCAAATGAGACCTTCCTACATTATCCTGTGTGCGACACCAAAGAATGAGCAAAACGCTTACATCCGCACATAATTTATCACATTTTTTGTTGTTAAATTATGTTTGTATATAAACTTGACAAACTTTCATAACTATCCTAGTTGACTTTCATCTATGTTTAAAGCAAGAGTAAAATACATAAAAATGATTTTTTTACTTTTGTTCATTTTAATAATTTCAGAATCGGCTTTAGCTCAGCAACCGAAAGTAAGTACATATATGAATAAGGTAGTTCTGAAATATTTTTGACCATCAAGCGATAGTAATAAAAATACTATAAAAATGAGACTTCCAAATGCTCAAATACTGCATATCATTAAGGATTTAAATTAAATTGGAGTTTATTTTAGAGCTGTTGCTATAATGTAGGAATATAAAAATTTTAAGATTTAGTTATTTTTATTTTCTATAGCAGCCTAAAGAGTTAATGTGGTAAAGCTAACCGCTTATATTTATCATATTTTCTAAGATTAAAATTCAAGATTCGTAGGTAAAATGAAGGTTTGGATTTATTTAAAAGTGGATTTGACCAATCTCTTAAATACTTACATAAATACCCAATTTGAGTAAATGAAAAATACCGATTGAGCGGCCGCTGAATGTTGGTGAAGATAGTGCCTAAGTTTACTGATAGGGGGTGTCATGTGGTCAGCACAGTGAAACTTCTGACCATAAATCACAGTGTTATAGACCGGAAATTCTACTTCTTAATTAAAGTAGTTATTCATTTGTCCTCGCAAGGTTGAGTTGACCCCATTCCAGACTCACAGCTTCACAGAAAGATCTAGAAGCGCCGGGAATCGAACCCGGGACCTCCGGATCTGTAGCCAGGAACTCTGACCACTAGACCATAATTTTTATAGCAAATAGAAAAATATAGTAAATTGTTAATTAAGAAACATCATCAAAGGTCATTAAAATATAAAATGTACAAAAAAATTTATTAGAAACTCTTTAAAGTTCATTACATGTAAAACTTTGTTTATCTTAAAAGGTGGCAGTCTTTCCTTGACAGATTACACTATGGCTGGTATGCAAGAATGAAGTTGAGTGGGCCAGTTGAGTCAGTGAGATCTTGGTGTGACAGTAGTGTGCTTGTGACTGCACTACTGTGACACTCAAGTTAAGACATCACTTCTTGGACAGTTAATCTGCACTGCACTTAGCAAGCAAATCAAGTATTCCACTCACTATGTTCTTGAATACCGTCCTATGAACCCATCATATACGCAACAGCCCTATGAATCTATCTTGTAAGCTATGCCAAAGTAGAAATTTGCAAAGTTAGCTTGTTACCTCTCTAGGTACACAGAATGTACATTATGTTTACTTTGACAGCAGCGAGCTTCATTTATTTGGTTCCACTAGACTGTAGCTTATCAGATAGGGCCATAGTGTAATCAGCCAAGGTCAGACTGCAACCATTCAGGGTAAACTGAGTGTATATGAATGTTTTGCTCTATTCACACTAAAGTTATTTTGTTGCAACTACTTCAGCCTCTTATTTATATAAAATTGTATTTGGAAGAGATTCACAGGAAAAAATCCGACACCTTGGCTCAGTTGGTAGCGTGTTTGTCTACTGAGCTAAGGGTCCCAGGTTCGACTTCCGGTATGGCCGAAAAATTTATCATTGGTGAAATATTATGGGTTTACCTTTTCACATTGATAAATTAACAGCCTGGGACTGGTTGCTGTGCCTGTTTTATTCTTAAGTTAGATTATAAGGTATATGATGCTACCGACAGGCCTAGCCAGCCAGTAGTGTAAAATATATGGCTTTAATAAAAAAAACTAACCCAGGCCACAGGCTGGAAAAGAGTGATGGGCAGAATCGAATAAATAGAATTGATTCATCCGGTTACTCTGAATAACTGATTTAATCGATTCTTTCAAAATCATTTAAATTAAAACAGTAGCTGACTTGACACGAGCTGGTCGATTCATTCTCTTACCACTCCCTTGCCTTGCCAGAGTGCTGCGGAAAATCGACATTATTATTTTGAATGTTTCCAGGCTCTATCTATACAGGTCTTCATTTCCAATAAATTGTCCCCAATGCTACACAATAATCGACCTTAAGCTTTCGAATTATTCTAAGACTTGTGTAATACAAAGTCTAAGTCGTTGTACAGTTTACAATCGAATAGCAGCCAAAAACAATTTGTATGAAAATTACAAAATGATTCGATTATTTTGCTGGATTATAATTTATACTATGTATATTGTTTCATTTTAAATGTACTTTTTCTTTAAATAGATAAGTGTTTTTATTTATTTAATAAAACATTGTCCATTCAAATCATCTTATTTTTTTTTTCTTTCAAATAATTTTGCATTCTTATAATTGTAAATAAAATATCACTGTACAGAAAACTTATATCGCTGTATGTCGAGTAGTAGGACTAAAGTGTGTGGTTTTGATTTTAAGTGAAGCTTCCAGGTGGCAAATAATCAATTGATTCAGATATTCAAATCAAAAGTATTTCATCACTTACATGATATATAAATAGGATTGTAAGGTTTTAGTTTCTTATGTTTAGGAAATATTATAGGGTCAACTATTTCGACTCTTTTAAACACGAATGGAAACTTAAGTTATGTTCTTTATTTTATTATTAATTTTACACAAAAGTATTTTTGATGGCGAGGTAGGCTACTTATGTGACTGACGTGTTCACTGTATAGTATTTTGCTGTGGCTGTACTTGGGTCTTTGACACCGGCACAAGAAACTAAATAAGAGACAAGTGTTGATAAGCTGCAAACACAAAGGAATGTGTGTTGGGAGAGCCGGCAGCAGGGTGAAGAAGATAGTAGCGCAAAGCAAAACTAGCAATTAGTAACTACTTTTGACTAGTAGTAATAGTAGCAGTAATAAACGCTAGCTAACATTAGATTATTATCGACGCTTTACTACTTCTCAAAATCATTCGAATGATTCTTTCAATTCATTCGATTATTTTTAAAAGAATCGAATTATTATTCGCTTCTTAAAATCATTTGATTCTGTCCATCACTACTGGAAACAGTAATGGATGTAAGAATATACACGTAAGAGGGATAGGAGTGAACAAAGATAAAAAAAGAGCAAAATTAGGGTTTCCTTAAAAAGTTACTTATGTAAAGAAACACCAATATGCTCATTCCTTTTAAGAGATTCATTTGGGGGCCAAGAAACCAAAGCACTTATAAGTGTTGCCAAATCATTTGTGTTTTTGTTTTAAGGCTGAAAACTTCCAGCAGAACCTTATAAATTGAAATAGGAATGGAAGGTCAAACGATTGCTGCCATTACTGTTTTTTATTTTTTTAAATAGTGCCCGATAAAATAAATAAAATAATCTATTTTCCAAGACATGGATTTTTTTAGATTTTTTCCTCCTATCTTGCTATTTGACTAACATAATTATTCATACTTTAATATCTTAATTTGGTTTATTATAAATAATAGTTGTTGGGTTAGCTTGGAGCTTAAACTTAAATGGCTTTAAAGTAAGATAAAAATGACAAACTAGAGATTGTTTTTAGTAAAATAAACAGAACATAGGCAACCGTTGCTTTTGAGTACAATATCACAATTCTTATACCATGAAGACAAATTGTTACCACTTAATGTATGAAGCTAATCTCAATCAAAGTGTTAGCCAAAAGATAAGTGTATTTACAATATTACAAACGTGTATAGATAAAAATTGTGTGTTTGTTTTCTGTTTTCAGCGTTCATACAATATTGTATTTACGAGTGTTTCAAAAGTGGAATACAACAAAGACTACTTTGAATACTATTGGGTGGGACTAGAGTCATATAACGACACAACCAAAACTTTAAATTGGGAATTCGTCCTGTTGAAAGATTATCCTAAATCAACTTGGGTAATAAAAAATTTACTATTCAACACTTAAAAACATGATCTTTTGAAAACATTTTTACTTGCTAAGTTAGAGCCTAGATCTGTGTTTATGATGCTGATTGGCAAACCCAATGGGAAAACCTATATGCTGATGAGAGGATAACATCAGAATGGACCTGAGTGAGAGAGAGTGCAATGAGGTGGACTGGATAGAACTAGCTCAAGATAGGGATAGGTGGCGTACTTTTGTAATTGCAGCAATAAGCTTTTGAATTCCTAATGTCATGGAGTTAGTATGTAAGCTAGCTACAGTCTGCTTTTTTTTTAAGTATTAATTAGCCTTATACTAAAATGATTTAGTCATTTAGTTTAACTCTTGAGTTTTGAAGCTAAATGACATTTTATGGAGCTTTATCTAAAATATATGTAGAATGAGGTAAAACTGGTGTATTGTTTTGTATGGCCACTTTACAATTTGGAATGGCCTTCTCGTATATACATACATAAACAAATATATATGTTTGTCCTATTGTTAATTATTGTTCGTAAAATTGGGAGAAAATTATTTACAAGATAGTATAACTTATATGCTGTTATAAAATTGCCTTCCAAAACACCCCATGTACTCAGTTTTTTCATCATTGATGGATCCAAAAAATTGTTAATTGATAACTATGGATAGAATTCAAATTATTTTGTGTATGTATTTAAAAAAATGTTCATCACATAATACTTGTGTTGATTTTTAAAGATAAAAGTGGAGAGCTATGAATCCATGGATTCACAGTTCAAGAAAGGTGTCTATGTTATGGATATGGATTTATGTGACTATTTTGACAGTGACACGCTTGTTGTTGAAGATATGAAAAGCTTGATTAACAAGGGAATGGAGTGCCCTATACCTACAGTGAGTATTGTGAATTTATTGACTGGTACAATTCTGAGCATATTTAATTTAAAAATTAATAGCCAAAAATCCAATTAAAATTCAGCTTTTATAAGTAAAATAATATTAAATAGGTAATGTATGTCTAATTTTTTTCAAACTGTCCTACTACCTATTAATGTTGTGCGCCTATGTACTGATTAAATTAATGTGTTAAGGATTAGGAAGATTTAATGTAGAGGAAGTGTACCAACATTTGTGCGGAGGGAGAGTGGAAAACATTTTAGTAAAAACCACCTTCAGTACACCCAACTGGGATCGAACCCCCATCTCTCCATCTTCAACAGGCTAGTCTATTGCAAAAGTAGCACCTTAGACCGTGCGGCCACCGAAGCAGATCTATAATTATTTAAAAGTACGGTCCACCTAAAAATTACAACAGCTGTTAATAAATAATGGAACCTAGGTAATTTACTAAAATGCCTTTTTAGAGGTGTACATCTATGAAAATAAAAGCTAGAGATTTGCTCCTTTTTAAATATTTTATTTTACTAAGTAATAACACGCCTCATGATTAGTGGTCAGAGCCCTTGGATTCTGAATTAAAGAGTTCCTGGATTTGATTCCCAACAGGTACCTGATTTTTTTCTTGACAGGAGAAGATTACCATGGTCACCAGGGTCTGGTTAGTTAGGCTTAGGTTAGGTTTAAGATCTTCATTGTCTTAACCCCGTCAGGGGCAAGGGTACATTGGTACTGGCTAATCTTTCCGTAAACTGAGCTACAGAATAATAGAGTCCAGACACGCCATTATTATTATCCACCTAAAAATTACAACAGCTGTTAATAAATAATGGAACCTAGGTAATTTACTAAAATGCCTTTTTAGAGGTGTACATCTATGAAAATAAAAGCTAGAGATTTGCTCCTTTTTAAATATTTTATTTTACTAAGTAATAACACGCCTCATGATTAGTGGTCAGAGCCCTTGGATTCTGAATTAAAGAGTTCCTGGATTTGATTCCCAACAGGTACCTGATTTTTTTCTTGACAGGAGAAGATTACCATGGTCACCAGGGTCTGGTTAGTTAGGCTTAGGTTAGGTTTAAGATCTTCATTGTCTTAACCCCGTCAGGGGCAAGGGTACATTGGTACTGGCTAATCTTTCCGTAAACTGAGCTACAGAATAATAGAGTCCAGACACGCCATTATTATTATTAATATTACTAAGTTATAAAAACACTATTTTCATTTATTTTATGTATTTAACGTGCACATTTTGAAATGACTGATCATATCAGCACACAACTTATAATCTAACTTAAATCCATAACAAAAAAACACCCAGCCCTTGGTTGTTAATTCATCAATGGTACTTTTTGACCATGTCGGGGATCAAACCCGGGACCCTTAAAATAGTAGGCCAACTCTCTACCAAATGAGCTAAGGTATAGGACAACTGTAGTTCAACAGACCTGGGAGGGGGGAACAGAAAACATAAAAGGTAATTTTAAGTCGAGTTTCTATCAAATTGTGATTTTTCATGGTTTCCCTAGTTGAGATAATTTTAATTATGCCATTCAATATTAACTTGAAATTAATTAATTCATAATTTACAGGGTTTCTATGAAATGAAAAATTATTTAGTGAACACAGACAGATACCCCTCAGAGATTCCTGGAGAAAATTGGATGTTTTCTATAACACACTATGAGAAACATGACACAAACAGTCAGTCAGATGACATTCCAAAAGAGGACATTATAGTCAACTACAAGGTGTTTGTTCTCATCGAGAGAGATTTTTGAACTAAACCTGCAATGGATTGTAAGTTGAAATGAACTATCTCTTTAGTAATCAGTGTAGTATTACAAATTAGTGTAAAAACATAGGGGTGTGGAGGTCCACTTTTTACAATTCGAAGCAAACTTGAATATAATATATGAAATATTCTCGAAGCCAAATCAAAGTTCAAGTATAATTTTTTAGTTGTTTTATGCTTGAAAAAAATATATTGTAGTTATTTATAGTAGTTTATGTACTAAAATTGCTTAGAAAATGTTATATTCAAACAATTGTTTGTTATATTTTGTTTTAGACTGATAGATAAACTTACTATCACAACATGCAGTACAATTACTCAAGATTATATTTAGCACCGCATCTTACTACCCTTTCGGGTTATACGCTTAAGTACTAATTACGCTAATGGATTAGGAATTGGGAGGGTAGAATTTAGAGGAAGTGAACCCGCATTTGCGTGGAGGGAGAGTGGAAAACCATTTAGGAAAAACCACCCCCAGTTCACCCGACCGAGATTCGAACCTCGATCTCCCCGTCCTCGGCGGTTGAGCTCAACACGACTAGCGCGTTAGCCAACTACGCCACCGAGGCGGGTCAAATACTCAAAATTCTTTCCATATGAATATTATTTTTAATGTATAAAACAGCTCAGAATGGCGGTAAATTAACATAAATTGAGTAATTTAGCTGTCAATATTTTTATTGGTAAAGCTTCGAAGCCAGAAGTTTATTTAGAAGCAAAGTCAAAGCTCATGTTTGTTTGGAGGCCAAGTTGAAGTTTCGAAGCTTCACACACTCCCATTAAAAAACCTATTATATCTATAAACATTCATATTTTCTAAATATTAATCTAAGCTATATTTGTAATCAGGTTCTAAATAATTTTAGTAATCTCTAATAAATTCATTGGCATTATAATTGTTATATTATTTTTTTATTTTAAAGGATCTTGGAACACCTTGCCCTTGAAGACTCGCCTACAAGAACATTCAACAAATAAACTTTTTTTGATTATAGCTTTTAATGAAATATTATCACTCTAAAATAACTATGTTCACACTATATTTTATGAAATAAAGTTTAATAAAATAGCAAATTTATTAAATTCTATATCACGATCCTACAGTTTGTTTGAAAACGGTTGACTTGGTTATTGTAAGCAAAAGTCATATTTAGTAATATTTTTCACAAATTTTGGCAATTTACATTTTGGTCACAGGAAAAGTTTTTCTAGTGAGTTTTATTGTGAGCACACAAGAAAATGTGTTTTAGGGGGACAGTAACTACATCCATGTTGATTTGTTTTTATTTTAATTACTATTCTAATTTGATTGCTAATATTTAAAATTAAGAGGGGTGGCCTTTCACAAAAAATGCTTTCTATATTTATATACAGGGCCGAATCTAAGGGGGAAGGAGGGAATCAGCCCGGGGCCCCCACAAACCCAAGAGCGAAAGGAAAAAAAATAAAATATAAATGCTTTCTTGTTTTGTGTCTAACATAATGTTAACCCCGCACAAAATAATGAGGTATAAACAAATTAATGTGTGTGCAGCTTAAATTAAAAATCCGAGCAACACTTGAAATATTTACTAGGAAAGTCTAGGAAAGTCATTTACAATTTTACACGCAAACTCTAAAATACATTGGCTTCCCTTTGGTCTTGCTGCGGCGATGTCTCTCAAAGTGTTTCCACAAACCAGCTGACAGTGCCACTGCCTCACCGGTGTCTTTGATACAATTTTTTTTTTCCAATTTGTTGTTGCTCTGACAAATTTAGTCAGTTACTCTCGAGAAACTGTTGAAATTTAAATGTGTCTGTTGTGTTTGTGGCGAGTGCCAGTTTGTGTTTTAATGGGGTAATTAAGTAGAATACTAGGCTTAGAAGTGTCAACTGTGGAAGATTATATTGACATATTATAAAAATATGCGATGTGATTCAGGAAAAGGTACCTTAAAAGTTCAGCCAGGCTGACAAGTGACCGAGCGACTGCCTGGCCAAACTGGTGAGCGAGCCAGCGAGTAGTTACCAAACTGATCACAGTTTATTAGTGAAAATGTCTCTGTCAAAGAAACTTTGTGCAGCTCTGCTACTAGAAAATTCTTACAAAGTTGTTGTGTGTTCATAAAAAAGAAATTATTACTGTGGTTTTCCCATCACCTCTCCATGCTAACAGTGATTTTTATTTGTAAAGGCCTCCTTTAATTATAATATATCAGTATTAACATATCGGTTCTTGCTATGTTTTTATTTATTTTATTTTTAGCACTAAGTATTACTACCCGTTTAGGTTATATGCCTTTCTTTATACTAACGGCCTAATCTAATTAATAAGTTGAGAGAAATTCTATACATATATAAGTGTGGAAAGTGTTTTCAATAGTATTACAAGTCATTTACCTTTCCTTGAACATGCTATGATGTAATATATATGGGTTTATGGGGGGCCCCACACTGGATGCCACCCTGTGCATAGCCAGGATGGGCCTGTGCACATAAGTAAATCCAGCCATGTGAATATATATACATATATGCATATTAATATATAATGTATGCACCTATATATGCATATTAATACATATATATATATATAATGTATGCACCTATATATGCATATTAATACATATATATATATAATGTATGCACCTATATATGCATATTAATACATATGTATATATATATATAATGTATACACCTATATATGCATTATTAATACATATATATAATGTATGCACCTATATATGCATATTAATACATATATATAATGTATGCACCTATATATGCATATATATATAAAATGTATGCACCTATATATGCATATACATATGTGCTTGTGTCAATATATACTTGCTTTGGTCGTTGGGGGCTCCGCCTTCAAACCCCCAGTCGGTTTTTTTTAAGTGGATGTAAGCTAATGTAATTCCAGCGTTGTTTTGAACGCAACAACTTAAAGTTACCAGTAATGTATTGTATTTTTCACACATTATTTTAGTTTCCCCATACTTATAGGGCAGCTAGAATCATCAAATTCAGTACGCTTATGGCAAGTGGATGTGCCAATATGCCTGCCAAATTTTATGATTCTAGCTGTCCCATAAGTGTGCCACAGAATTAAAATATGTGTGGAAAATGTTCAAAATTTACCTAAAATCAAAAAATCTAGCTATATCTAAGGTATAACCGATGGAGATACGACAGAAAGTAATAGGACCAAATTTGTGGATCTCACCCAAGTTCGTAGCTGCTGGTGCAATCCGTTTTTTTATGAGTCTTACCATTTAGCCACAAGACACCTCCAAAGAAAGGTCCGCACCAACTTTAAAGTTGCATCGCCATTTTGAATTTTTTTCAGGGGTTAAAAATTAATTTTTTTAACTTTTTGGAATTTCCCATCAATTAAAGGCTAGAAGCTATAAGTATGCCAAATTTCAAGTTTCTAGCTCATTTGGAGGTGGGTTAACATTGATGTCAGTGAGTGAGTGAGTTATGACATTTGCCTTTATAATATATATGCCTACACATATGCATATACACCTGCATATACATATATACATATATGCATATATGCATATACATATATGCATATATGCATATACATATATGCATATATGCATATACATATATGCATATACATATATGCATATACGCCTGCATATACATATATGCATATACGCCTGCATATACATATATGCATATACACATATACACCTGCATATACATATATGCATATACGCCTGCATATACATATACACATATACGCCTGCATATACATATATGCATACATATATGTATATATGCCTGTATATATGCTTAGAGCATGATCCATCGAAATGGGTGAGATGAATAAATTAAAGCAATTTTTTTTTTTTAATTCTATAGGAACCCACTAGATTCACTGCAATCTGAATATGAAATCTAAGTTTTGAAAATCACAGTCTGAATTATTTGTTTGCCTCATGTACCATAAATAATATTTTTTCAGAAATAAATAAATTGATATAAAACACAATGATTATTTTTTAATAAGATTTTACTGCGACTGCAAACAAGACGTCAACCGTGCTTATTGTGAATGGTGTGTCAGACGTGATAAACTCAGATGTCACGTATCTAATAAACATCCCCAAGAAAAACCTATAAGTAAGGATCAAGGGAGTATTACAAGTTTTGTAAAATGTAAATTATGTGATCGGGAAACACTCATAGTCATAAATAGCGATAGTATTTCCCCTAGTGTGGTTGATAGTGATAGACCTTGCAATATTGGCGACTGGCGAGTCTACGAAAAAACTAAAAGATATCAAATTATATGTTGGTACCGGTAAGCCTACTAGTATCGATGAATAATTGATAACAATATGTAATGCACACAAGGAAATGGGAAGGTTGCCATTTCTGGGAGACAGCTAAATTTTTTATAAGGTAGGTACTATCAAAATAACTATGAATAATAGTATATTTAAATTTGAATTTTCCAAACTATGTATAAGGTAATAATCTTTATTCCCTTCAGCCTCTATAAAATATTCAATGTTTTATTTTGAGTGCTAAGGTTTTCAGGGACATTTTTTATGGGGAAATATTGGATCTCTGAACATATTCTGCAACCCTGACTATCCATTCGGGTTGTATACCTATGCACTAATTTCTCTAATGTGTTTGTGATGAATTAGGTTGATTTTAGAGAAAATGTACCCGCATTTGCACGGAAAACCATTAGGGAAAACCACTTTCAGTACACCCAACCGGGATTGAACCCCAATCTCCAAGTCATCGATAGTCCAGTCTATTGCAAGAGTGATGCCTTATACCATGCAGCCACTCAAGCGAGTAAAGGAAAATATTAATATTAGTAACATGTAAATACTCTTTCAATAGAAAGCACTGGTTAAACAAAATAGTCAGGTGTGTCCACATCGGTACCCAAAAAAGTGTACTTACAGTTGACTGGACTTTGAGATGACGTGGTCCAAATCTTCATCCTTTATCTCTACACACTCCTGTTGCACCTGATGTTCAGACGAAATGCTGCGGAAAAACGCAGTAAAAGTTTCATCATCCGCACGAGGCACTTGCACCTTCATCCCATTGCAAGCGGCTTCTCGACCTACCGACGATAAGTCTACACAAATGGAAAGAAAATGTGTTATACTTTAGTCAAGAATTTATAGAAAAATTTTGGTTTTAATAGACTTTTAACCTACCTTTATGATGCAATAGTTAAGTTTATTTAACTCAACAATTATATTTGCAGCTGAAAGTTTTACAAAAACTATGGTACAAAATAAATAAATTTATCGTGTAATTATGAGCACTTTTTTTTGGCAATATAAGAAAGATTTTGCATTATCCATATTAAAATTTGAAGAATCAGCATTCTTAATTTGAGAGTTTTAAACTATATATATATATATATATATATATATATATGATTCAAGGATTGATTTTAAACCTTTTCTGTCAATTTCTCATGTGACTTCTTCCATATATAAAATTATTTACCTTATAATTAAAAAGGTAATAATAATAATATTATTATTACTATTATTATTAATGATAATGGTGATATTGATGATGATAATGATATTAATGATAATGATAGTGATAGTAATGCTAATAATAATAATAACAATAATTTTACTTTGAAACAAAATATATGAAAAAAGTTTGAAAACTAGACGATAATTATCACAAATTCAGTTTTATTAAAAATTGACTTTAGGAATACGACTATAATACTATAAAAGAGTTTAAGTTTACTGTTGTTTTAATATAGAATTTTTGTATAGTCCCCTAAGCAGAGGCATGAGGTCTAATCAAATAATCTAACAAACTCACCATTCTCGTCCCCTCCAGGTGCTGAAATGCTGCGTATAAAAGAAGGGGTGAGCTCTTTTTGCGGTGAAGATGGGGTGGAGGCCACTTCTTGTCGCTGAGCTGTAACAAATATTTCAATCTCTCATCATTTCTATAACTCGAGGAACTACAAAAAAATACCAACATTTGTATAAATGTTGGCTAGAAGTAACTCGGCAATGATTTATATTAATAAAATTAAGTGTCTGTCTATCTGTCTGTTATGACCATTGTGCAATATCTACCGCATGCAGAAGGCTGAAATTTTAAAATTAGTTGTCTGTGCATAAACATGTACACTTTGAAGCGGGAATTCTAAATTTTTGATAAGATTTTTTAAATTTATTAAAAACTAGGTTAGAAGAAATAAAATGATTATTTTTTTTTCTAACTGTTTGAAACAAAGAAAAGTGTTGCCTGGGTTAACCACGTAATGTATTTATTCGGTAGTTACCCCAGGCAACGCAGGGTACTTCTGCTAGTTGATCGTTAGACATACATTTTAAAATTTCGGTCAACTTTGTGGAACTCCCCGGCTTTTCTCAAATTGTTCCATGCAGCATAAGATACCCGGACATTACATGTTTTCCATGGTTCAACAGCTGTGTTTCACATGTATTTAGTGCCTGTAAATGAATAAAACTAGTCAATGGGTGAAATATGTCAACCTACAAAGAGAGCTCCTAAACCTCCTCTGCTTAGGTGTTCTCTTCTTTCGGTCGGCGGGAGAGAAGGTGGCGAGAGGTGGTGTATCGACCTTGTTCTCCAGTCCCATCTTTCCGGCCACAGAGAATTTGACAGCGTCTGTAGGCTCAACACGCTTCTTCCAGCCCTGACGGGCCTGATCCAACTTCTCCAGCCGGTCCGCCAGGATACTGCCGTCGCGGTCCTGCTCAGAGACATCTTGCAGCTCCTGTAAGCATGAGACATGGATCTGCTCAATACACTGTACTTGTGTGAGTAGTCTGGTAGATACAACTAGGTCACAACGGCTTAAAATATAACTAAACATACAGCAACAAACTTCCCTTTTAACGTTACAGGTTGATTCTCATTGTATTCGTTATCAAGGCGGCCGCTTTGGTAAACTAGAAATTGCCAAGTAGATGTTCAGCTCTAACCCAATATTTCAGTTCTAGAATGTGTTATTACAAAATATTGTTCACGCCAAAATAAAGTCTAGAGATTCCCACAAGACTTTTTCCTTAACAACCCTATGATTTGAGTTACATTATATAAAAAAAAGTGTTAAAATTTAATATTAAGAAGATTTGCAGAGCTAAAAGACTAGACTTAATGTAAAAGGACCCTATATTTAGCATTTCCTCCGACAAATAAACTAATTTTTTGATAGGCTTAAAACAAAAATGTTGAGATATTTGAGAACTAGCAGCAAACTTTTCTCTTTACCTTGATAAAATAAGTTTCCTAGTTTTGTTTTCCCTCTTTCTTACTGACATGGCAAAGGGTAGTTTTAGATAAAGGCCTAAAGGGAGTATAAGCTTTTAATTGAGAAGTAGTTCAAGAAAACGACTAAGACCATTGTAATTTATGCCGTGTGGCCTAACAGCAATTGATACTTTCTTGCTGACGGAGGTGGCTGCCTTAAATACAATTCAAGATATTTTACACAATGCTATGTTAGGCCTCCTTACTCCTTATTACCTCTATCTTAAGTACAATCATAGCAAACTAAATCATTTATGGTTCTAGTAAAACAAAAGAGGTGTTCTATATTATCCCTTTGTTCATATCCTCACATGTGTGCTATGTCCCCTCAGAGCTGCTCCTGGTTGCTCATTAGACAGCCTCTCATTCAGTTTGGCCTGTCGGGCTCGCAGCTCCTCTAGAAAGGGGTTAGTTGTACGAGGAACCTGGCGTGGTTTTATTAAGAGATCACCACCGGACGAAGAATCTGTCAAGACTTGATCATCGATCACCCGGAAAACGTTCGGACTTTGTGACGGAGGTACTTCTGGATTAAGAACTTCAAGTTTAGTCTTTGACAGAATAGTCAAGTTGTGGCTACTTTCGAAGGACACTTCTACGACGTTTTTATCCAAACTAATATAATTCTTCACTTCAACATCGTATCGGTTACTTGGTGGAGCAATATGAGGGTGGATTGTTGTTTTGGACCTGTTCCTTAGCCCCTGAACGACTCCCAATCGCTGTGAAATGTCGTCACCAGTATCATCTTCCTGTTCACACCCGGACCTCCGGTTCTCACCACTTGGTCCCTCTAGCGAGGCACACCGCTTGCGCCAGGCCAGAAAGAGGAACAGCAGCAGGATCGCGCCTGCCAAGATTTCCCACATAGCGGATCAGTTGACGACACCCGCGAGGACGCCGCGGACGTAGGCAAGTAGAGAGAACGCCTTCCTCAATTTCTTACAGCCAAATCAAATCTCTCTCTCTCTCTCGACCTCCTTTTAGACGCCACTCTCTGGAATGGCGCGATACTTCTTCAAAGAGTTCCAGCCACAGAGCTAAAGCATGGTCGCTCTAATTTAGGCCCTCACAGGTATCACTATTATTATCTTTTAAGAACACGAGGAAAAATGAATCATATATAAGCACCTCCGAGTGGACTGACAAGTGTGCGTCACCCCCCCTCTATTATTATCTTTTAAGAACACGAGGAAAAATGAATCATATATAAGCACCTCCGAGTGAACTGACAAGTGTGCGTCACCCCCACCCCCCCATTTCATGCACAGCACCCGAAAGAGCCAACAGCTACTCATACACAGGAGATTCAAAATGCGAATTAAAAAAATCCACGACAGGAAATATTATAATTAGGACGAGACACATCAACACCAACACAAATATGTATTTAAACATATTCACGCCGTGGAATTACGGACACAAGAGACCCGCGATATTATCTACGCGCTTCCTTCAAGACCCGCGACTGTACTGCCGGACTTCCCTCTCCACTAGAGGCGCCCTTTGACCTTCCTCCCTCTGGTAGACCGTATTGGCGAGTAGCTCAACTAACAAACACTTGTGTCAGTGTAAACAAGACGAGGCACTAGTGACCGTCACAGTTTGTAATGTCGGAGCGAGAGAATAGCTCGCAGGTTTGAAGGAAGCCCCACTTTGCAGATGACATTGTAGTGCGCAGACCGTCACATTAGCGTAAGTGCGTATAACCCGAACGGGTAGTAAGACGCGGTGCTAATAATAATAATAATAATAATAATAATTGCGGTTCCAAGTTAATAATAACCCTATTTTTGCGGTGTTTTTTTTTACAAACGGATTACCGTATTTAACTAACACTTTACAAACTTTCTTTTTTTAGCACCACGTCTTACTATCCGTTCGGCTTATGTTTACTAATTACGCTAATGTGTTTTAGGATTTGTAAGGCTGTATTTAAAGAAAATGTGCCCACATTTACTTGGAGGGAGACTGACCGACTGAGTTTATAAATGTGAAGTTGTGTAACTTGGTGGCATGCTTTTACTGGTCCGGACAGATGTGTAGGCCTGCCTTTGGTATGTTTATACTTTATATAACTCCAAATAAATTATTATTATTGTTATTACTACCGCGACTTACTACCTGTTCACGTTATGCGCATGTTTGATAATAGGAACCATTTTAGAGGTAATTTAGCCGCGTTTGCTTGGAAGCAGTGTGGGAAACCATTTAGGGAAAAAACACCCTCAACTGACCTAACCGAGAGTCAAGCACCGATCTCCCCGTCAGCGTCATCAGCAGGCCAGTCTAACTTTAGAGTGACGCAGTAGATCATTCGTACACCTCCCTCAAATGTATCTAAATTATCAGGCAAGTTCAGATCTGCTAAGATAGTTAAATTTAATACATTACTTGATTCTTACAAACAGCCAAAGGACAGTTATTGAAAACTTGTTAATGTTAAATTTGTTATTTTTAAAAGTTCAATGTAAGAAAAGTATATTTTATCATGGGTGCATGGAGTTCCCAAGAATTTTTTTTTATTATTTTTAATATGAGGACTACTAAGCGTTTATGGACTTAATATATTCATAAAACCTAAATTAATTATTTGTCAACGCACAAGAATATGTATGGATGAACTGTAAATCATAGTTACTTGGAAATGTGTATATTGATGGAGTTGTGTTGTTGAGTATTCAATTACAAAAATTGATAAGATTGGGCCTAAAGGAGTTCCCAAGCCACTAGCAAGATTTCAGAACAATCCACTAGGCCCAACCGGTAGAAGTCGAGCTTACTTCAGCTTTGTCCGCTATGCACCGAAACAATCTGCTTGATGAGAGCCAATCAACTTTCACAGCCAACCGAGTATTCAGTGCGCATGCACAGTATAACTCGCAACATGGATACAGACAGCAGCGTCGAACGAGTGTGTGTATTTGTGTGTTGATTAGTTTTGCAGCGATAAAACACCAAATGAAACACCCTCTGTGCCAGAACCTATAAGATATATGATGTCACTCGAAAATGAAAATTTGTGGATAAACACGCAAGGCTTTTATTAAAAATAATTTGTTGCTTCCCGTTCCCCCACGTAAGAAATCGTAAGATTTCGTCTCCCCAAACCCCACACCTGTTTCTATCTTACATCTTTTTTTAACGATTTGGTAGATTAGATTATTTTAATAGTTTTGGACATTAGGATTGGTAACAAGGCGAGTGATATGACATTTTAGAATATTTCTATTCCTGTATAATTAGGTGTAGCACATAAGCAAAATTTTGATTAAAAAAAATTGTAGGATGGATTCTCAACCCCCCACCCCCAACCCCCAATCAAATATTGAACTCAGACCCCCTACCCCCGAAAACCTTTAAGTAATTTAAGGACGGCCCTTTCTGTATCTAGCTTGCATTACAAAGCCTCATGGATAGATTGTACATTGCTGGGAGTTGCTAGGCCACCGGTCACTCAATCAGACTATGGTACCAATTTCGGTAAACGCGCGAATCAAGCCACAACTTAGGTATGTGTAATATGATCATGTATACCAATTGTAACCGGTGGTGGGGTATTTTCATAGTGATGAAAACTAGTGTAAAATCTACAAGATAAAACAAAGCTATTTAGACCATGAGATGCGTCTTTCAGGAAATGCACTAATTAAAAAATATACGTACGTTTAAAAAGTGAATGTCCAGGAAAGTAATTTTTTAAAAAAAACCAGCTTTGGTGGTCTAATGGTCTAAGCCCTAAGGAGTCACTCTCGCAATAGACTAGACTGCTTATAATTGGGAGATCGGGGTTCGAATCCCCGTTGGATGTAACGAGGGTGATTTTCCCTAAATGGGTTTCCACTCTACCTCCACGCACATGCGGGTACACTTAAAACTTCTTGCGCATACAGCCCAGGTAAGAACGCAATTCCCTGTCAAATGGATTAGACCAGGGGCACGCCAGTAGAGCACACGCTATCACGGGACCCACTGATGAAATCATTAAAAGCGTATTCCCGAAAACGTACTTCTAGTACTGAGTACAAGTTTCGAATAGATTCTTCACTGCCCTAAAATACTTTCTAAGATGTTCTCCACAATGAGGCGCAAGCTCGACGAGACAACTTCCTTCAAAACAACCTGACCTCCTGATAAGAGAGCACATACGATAACACACTTCCACCGATGATAAAAGTGTTGACCAGAAACAAGTCCTAAGCTAACAAACAAGTGAAGCTTTATAAAGAACAGAGACTGATTAGATTATTCACACTTAGCTCCAAATAGTCATCCAAAATATACAAATCGGCAAACAGCATGATTATTCTCTCACCAATTCTTCAAAATGAATATATCCAAAGTTTATTATTTTGAAATCTAAAGTATACATTGTAATATTTTGGTTGGAAGAACCTTTTAGGAAATACAAATATATTTTTTGTGGCCAAAATTTATAACATTTTTACTATATTATGATTGTTATTTTATACATATTGATATCTATTAAAAGTGACAGCTGCAGTTCACATGACTTGATGTGACGTCGTATTGTGGTGCGGTTTTGTGTGTTATAATTTAAAACACTGTGTAATTGAAACAAGTGAAAAAAATTACCATATTTAAAAGAAGACAAAAATAAATGTATTTAAAATGTAAAAAAAATAATTCCCCGATACCAATTTTGTTGTTGGCAAGCGAAGATTGCAGAAACCCGTAATTCTATGCGTTTTATGGTTAAAGATTAATCTTTAATCCAACTTCCCGATTAATAGGCCGTGAGAAGTGTTCTCAACATATTCTGAAAACTAGCTAAAATATTCCTAAAGACTTCTTAAACTTCTTAAACCAACTTGGCCTGTACGACGCTCCAAGATTCAAGGCTTGTTCAACACACACACACACACACCGATGAACCACACCTCACATGAGCAAAATCACAATAACATTATTAAATCACTGCACCGTCTGTCAATCTCAAGGCACCTATCAAGAGCTCAACACAGTTCGATTCCCACGAACACCACTCGCCAGTCCCGCGGCTCAACTGAGAGTGATGTCTGCCTCCTCTTCACACCTCCTTCCTCGATTCTTGAATTTACCACCTGTAGCGCAATAAGGTAACAAGTCACGATAGCACGTTTTCGCTCATAACCAGTGGTTCCCAAAACCTGGGTCGCAAACCAAACGAGGGTCGCAAGGATGTTCCTGTGGGTCGCGGGACAGTCTAGAAAAATAAAAAATTATTAAATTATACAATTATAAAAACTTAATCAAAATGGCGTATTATGAAAAATTAAATCAATACTAACAATAGCAACGGTATTATTATTATTATTATTATTATTATTATTATTATTATTATTATTAGCACCGCGTCTTACTATCCGTTCGGGTTATACTCACTTACGCTAATGTGTAATGGTAGGGTGATTGTGAGATGAAATGGAGGACCTACAGTTTAACGTAGGATCCGAACCACGGTGGAGGCCTGGCATTCCTCACATTCACAAGTTGTGATTAATACACGTCTTGTCAGAGGTGAAAGAAAGGTTTGGCAAGCAGATAAATCTGTGCCGGGACCGAGGAGTGAACCCCGGACCCTCACCACAGAAGTGTGACACCTTACCCCTAAGACCACCAGATCACCTGGGCAACGGTGTTGAAACACACTTTGTAGCTACCATGTCAAGACTACAGCAAAGTAAAGCCTGGATCATAAATTTGCATTGTACTCTGTCCATCAACACACTAGAACTAAAAGAGCTCGCCTACAAAATGAAACATCACGGATGTCACTTAAAATATCGATTTTGGTCACTTACCAAATTTTACTAAATGAGTAATAATTTCACGAGAAAATATTGTGTAATTTTATATTTATTTAATTAAAATATGTTTAAATCAATTCAATTAAGTTTATTCAACCAAGTTAATTTAATAAACAGTGATACGAAAAGTAGGTAATGGCCCATTGGATCGCCAAGCCGGGAAAATATATTTAGGGTCGTAATCAAAAATGTTTGGAAAACACTGGTCTATCTATCTATACCTTACTATCTTTATTTTGGTTGTGGTGTGATATGACTAATATCGACCTGAAAACATAAGAAAATACGTGTGTGTTAGATTAAGTAAAATTTACCAGCATTCGCTTGGAGAATGGTTGGAAAACAAATGAGTTAAAATGGCCCCCCTTTGAGCAAACTGTCGAGATTGAACCCTGGTTTCCCGGGCTAGAACCAAAGAAATATCCGTGTTATTAACGTAGGAGACCTCACTTAAGGTGGGGATGTAGTAGAAGTGAGAAAAGGACTGTTTTTTCAGTCTTTATATCATAACATTTTTGGCCAAAATAAATACAATATTGCTTCGGCAGAAACATAGAATTTAATTTTCTCCACATGGTGATATCAACAATGGTTGAATATCTGTCACTAGCATAGTGGCATTAGATGATAAACTTTTTAAATGAAGAGGAAAAGTTGTGATTGAATTCCAGGACACCCATAACAGATATTCAACAACTGTACAAAGAGTTTTGTCCATTGTCTAGAGCAAGTCTCGACGACCTCACCCGTGGCAGAGGCCCTGTGAGATGACAATGGTCTGTTTATAGCTACCGGGTGAGTGAGAGAGAGGAAGGGGAAAGATCGTTAGTCCCAATGAAAACAAGAGCACCTGCCGATATCAAAGGTCGTTAACACGCATACAATCCCATTTCTTGTACACAGGGCCGGCGGCAGATATCCCGGGGCCCGTTAAAATCACAATGTTGGGGTCCCTTAATCCCCCCCCCCTTTTCAACGTCTCCTCCCGTTTAAGGCACGCACAGAGAAATATATATTTTTTTTAATTGCAAAAAGAGGTAGAACCCGTTTAATATTACAGTTTTATTTTGTATGGTAATTAATACAACTAGCAGTTGACTAACTTACTAATAGCTCATCAGTTGATTAATTAACTGCGTGTGAGACTAAACTGCCGATGACGGGGTGACCGTGGTTCGAATCTCAGTCGGGTGTACTGAGGGGTTTTCCCACTTTCCCTCCCCGCAAATGTGGGTATACGGCCCCTAAATATAACCTTCCTAATACCTAATACCACTAGCGTAATCAGTACATAAGCGTATAACCCGAACGGTTAGTAAGGAACGACACACAACCTAGCGATGGAATATTTACACCAAGTTTCGTCCCGAATTGAACCGGAGGCTATGTTCTGTTCTCTAGACAGCTGTTGTGTGTGTGTGTCCGTGTCCCATGCCCAAATAGCGAGGACACGGTCGGTTCTGACAAAGTAAGACAACTTCACTTTCACCGAGCTCCAAAAATGGACGTAAAGCTTCCAAATTAGCGATACGACCTCCTCCCGGTTGTCGAAATGCTGTGAGAAAGCCCGTCAGCTGTGGAAATACTTTTAGAAACAAATACCGGGAGATTCTATGCGGAAAAGACGGAGCCGATGTTGTAAGGCAGGCCGTAACGAAAACTTTTATATAAAATGAAATAAGAAATCTCGTTTTGGCACATTTGTTTGGAATATGTTACTATGAAGTAAAGGACTATACAGAGCAAACAAAACCAGCTTCAATTTAAAGAAATGGTAGGGAATCAGTCTTGTAATATAACATTAAGGTATCTAATTTGAGATAGAAATGGCAACGTGTATGTTTAAATATTCTCAAGTCTTTCAGATATATCACAAAGAAAATATTCCCTTGGCAAAAATTAATATTGTTATTCATTTGAATGATAAGAGATTTTTTTTTTTAGTATTATATTTTAAATAATCAATTGTTTGAAGGTATTTAAGAAAAAGAAAGACGTAAATGGCGTGCTACACGTCTTACCTATCCGGTTATTATAACCCTAAAGGGCTAAGGGTGGGGAAGGCAAAATTCTGATTAAAATGTACCAGCATTTCAGTGAAGAGAGTATAAGTATACCGATTAAGAGGGAAAAAAACAGTATACCCTGCTGGGATTCTAACCTCAGCCCCATAGTCACCGGAAAATCAAATAGGTTGAGAAATAATCCTTTGCTTGCTGGGGTAAAAAAAAAAA
>CABFWB010000104.1:374568-396069 GCA_902151455.1 Timema bartmani | reverse complement strand
CCGCGCGATATTATGGAAACTCTGAGTGGACCAAATAGCGGCAGCCCACATGAACTGAGCTTCCAATGTGGAACTGCTTATTTGATGGATTTTGTCTACAAATTTAAGAGGCCAGTACTGATTATTAGCGAAGCAACTCAAAACTATCCAATTAAGGAGGTAGATAATATTTACCGTAATTTGGTTTTCTTTAGGAAAAGAGACCATTATAAAACTACTACCCTCTCAAACCCCATGCACAAAGGTGAGGAATTAACGCCATACCTCCCAAATAAAGGGCCTACTAGACCAGGGTGTCGCAAACCTTCTGTACTCAAGTCTCACTTGTACAAAACATTTACTAGACAATTAGTGTGTAAATCAATTTGTACATTAATAACTACATTTTCTGACTGACATTAATTTGGTAAAATTTGTGAATTAATTTATATATATACATACATATATATAGACTGTATCTTACTAAACGTTCGGGTTATACGTCTTGGGTTACGGATGAGAAAGGTAGAGTTTAGAGGAAGTGTGCCCGCATTTGAGTGGCGAAAGAGTGGTAAACCATTTCAAATCATCAGCTCTCTGTGATTGCGAGAGTGACGCCTTTGACCATGTGGCCACCGAAACGAGTCGTGAGTTATTAAAGTAAATAAAAGTTCTACAAAACATGATTAAAAAAGTCATTTTTATGGTCTAAGGCTACATTTTGATGACATGAATGCTATTCAGAAAGTGTATTATTTAACTAGCTAGACTATGATGCTTATTAATTATATTAAAATATTGTATCTGTCAGTGGTAAGGCCTTCCAAATGGAGGCGGATTGGAGCCGCTGGGGGTGTGACACCCCCCTCCTCGAGAGATCATCTCAGGAATTTAACATTTTGAAAGGGAATTTGAGAGCATTTTAACATAATTTTGAGCAAATTATATGATTTTCAAGAGCCAATTTTCGCAAAAAATCTAAAATAGGCATTGAAAAGAAACATAATATTTTTCAAAATTTTACTATCCAGAACAAAATTAAAAAAAGCTGTTGAAGGAAAAGGCGGAAATCTAAATTTTATTATTTTTATCTGCTAAAATCTGATATTGTTTTTAAGTAAAGTTGTCAATAGCAAATTACAGCCAAATCACCAATACAGAGTTTTATTTTTTCATGAAAATTAACCCAGAAATGTAAACATTGCAGAGTGGTAAGGGTGGCTATGGGCGCCCATGGTGGTAAGGATGAGTTGGTTTCATAGAGCACAGAGATAGTTCAGGTCGGGTTCTATCTTTGTAAACCACCCCCACCCCCCCCCACCCCCACTCATTTTTAGCTGCCACTTAGTTTCTGTACTTAGCTTTGATTGCAGTCATCGCTGAGAAGCCACTTTCCCACAGATAAAGAGGTGCAACTAGTTGTTTTTATCACTTCACAATATAACAACCAATCAGAACTTCACTGAGTCAAAGGAAATGAACAACTGAGTCAAAGATAAAAAAAAATGCAGTGACAACCCTGACACTTTTATCGGTTCCAGAGTGTCAAACTTATCAGCGAGACCAACCTGACCTGTACTAATTTAAAAAACAATTTTTTTTGTATCTACCAAGAATGTTCTTAACTTGACTGATTCATTCCTTTTAATTATACCAGGAAAAATTATTTGCCACTCCAAGCTATGTGGTGCATGTGGCTGTAACCAAGGGCGCCCATGTGGGTTTTACAAATTGGAGTCCCATTTTCCCCTTCTCAGAGAGAAAATTTCATGAACTTAACCTTGCGGGAGGGAATTTTAGAGCATCTGAACTTCATTCTGAGCTAATTATGAAAATCCTGAGCCAATATTTCAAAAATATTTTTCTGAAAAATTTACAAAAGATAAAATTTGGTTGAAAGAAACATATTTTTTACAAGTTTACTGAACATAACAAAATGAAAAGAAAGCTGGTGAAGAGGGAATGGGAATAAATATTAATTTTATAAGTTTTCTCTTTGTTAACTAGGCTATTGATGATTCTAAGTTGTTGATAGAAAATTGCAGCTAAATCCCAAACATACAATTTTATTTTTTCATAAAAATTAACAAAAAAAAAAAGAAGAGTAAATATTGCGCCGTGGCCGTATCATCATTGATTGTAGTCCGTCGACGGGAACGTTTTTACGCGTATAGTAATAACTACTAACTAACTAATAACAATAAAAATCGATGACATTGTCATTCATTTTGAATATCGAATATTTTAACTAACAATAAAAATATAACACTTATTGCAGCACACATAAACGTGGCTTTGGGTTACACTTGAATGCCAATTGGAGGAATGTGGAAGCATAACCTTGGTGGAGGTTTTTGTCGCACGTGTGGCAGGTAGGTAGAGAGGCGGGATATGTCACCTGGGATATGGACCTCGGCGCATCCCAACGCGACATGACCTTAAAGTCGAATCTGACGCACCTCTGTCGTGTGATATTTATCGCTTGTCTAGCACACCACCATTTAACCACTTGGTTTCCATTTTTCGCGCGATAAAAACAAGATATATAACCCCAACTCGCAGCGTGTAGCAGGCAGTTTTCTAGAGAGCATTCATTGGAAAGTAGTCCTTGGTGCGAGCGGCACATCGGCAACCTCACATGTTCCGCACTCAATACTCTGCCCTCGTCTCGACAGAAACAGTGCTACGCTCAAACAATCCCCATTGGATAGCTCCTCGCCGAGGGAGTATTACATTGGCGACGTTCATTCAATCTGTATTTGATAGCTTCTCACCAATAAAGTTGTACAGTTTCAACGCTCAACAATCTCAATTTGATAATTTTTCGCAAAGAAAGTTGTACAGTGGTGATGTTCAAACAATATCTATTTGAGAGCGCCTCACTGGAAACATCACTATGAATCCTGAACTCTCATCAACGGGAGAAAAATGTGTACAGTTCACTTAAATTTAAATCATGTTTGAAGTTATAAATTACACAAATTCAAGGGAAATACTTTTATTAAATACACTAAAACATAAATGTTATAAGGCTTTAAAAATTAAGGTGTTAAAATATTTCTTCATTAGACTTGTCTTAGTGTACCACCCTTTTTTTCCCATCAACCTTTAATACGAAAATTCAGAAATACAATAGAAATTAAACCGACTACTTGAATATATATAAAATTCGTCATAGCTGAAATTTACATTTATTGTAAATATGCTGAATCAGGCCATTCTTTTTAAATTAAAAATGTAAGCTAGGCCTTACTGTTCATAAATACAGAGTTGGATAAAAAAATTAGCTTCTACAAATTAAAATATTTGCCAGTTTATATTATGGGAGCGGAAAGAAACATGGATTTCTCGCTTCAAGGCCTTGATTTAATGCTTAGGTGACCACACAATGCCACAGTCGGGAACTGTTGAGTTTGTTTGGTCTGGCACGTTCCAGTGATAGCTTACCTGTAATGCCCATCTTACTACCTGTCCAGACTATGCACATGTTTATTTAGGAGAGAGGAAGGTAACATTAGAACAAATGTGCAGAGAAAAAATTTAAGGAATAAAATAAAAAAACAAAGTACACCAGGCTGAAATTCAAGCCCTGACCTTCTCATCAATGACAAATCAGTCCTGACAATGTTGATGCCTTAGCTCACATACCAATCAATGATGACGGTAATATCTGGAATAGTTGATGAATGAAATTCTACCCCACCTGGATTCAAAGTATTTCTGAGGTTTATCTGTAGCATCTGAAGCACAAGGCCTTTTCAATCACGACCATGGCCAAAGCAAATGGAAAACACTTTCACAATAAATTGAGGTCAAGAAAATTGTCGCCGGTTAATAATGCCAATTGAAGCTCAGGGTTTACTATGTGATTTCAATGTTATTAGCATACATGCTAGCTCCTGGCTTCACTTCACATAAGTTGGCACTATTTTTTAGGTACTTTTTGTTTAACTTCATTTTAAATGTGAGATAATTTGTCAAAAATAAGAACTTAAAGCAAATGGGCAAAGTCATAGGTTAAAAGTCAATTTTAGGAAATGTGACCATTTTTTAGAATTGGTCATATCTATAGTAAATGAATGCACGCACAAAATTATATTCTGTAAATTGATAAATGACACCTGGACATGGATTCAAACCAGAAACCTTTGGCTTAGTAGACCAATGCTCTAATCACCCAGCTATCCAGGAATCGTCCCGTGCCCAAGATCATTCTTCACTCATATTTTAAGGCAGAGCCATGTTAAGGAGGGTTCACAATAATCGAATTAAGCATGCTTCAAGACATGTGTTACTCACTTCGGTGGGCAAATGTATTAAGGCATCAATGTCAACTAGCCGGGTGTGGTGGTAGTAGGGAGGTAGAGGTTTGAATCCCAGTCAGTTGTTTTGAGCGTAGTTTTTCATAAATAGTTTTTTACTCTCCCACTACACAAATTTGGGTATATTTAATCTATATTCTACCTTCCTCCTCCCTATCCCATCAATGTAAATATGCGATTAGCCCGGATGGGTGGTAAGATGTGGTGCACAGATTTATAGGAACATAAACATAAAATGGAAACTTATATTACAAAGCATTTATTGAATTTTGGATCCCAGCATTGAATTGGAGCATTGGGGTTTCCTTTATATGATAACAGCCACGATCTTGTTTCTGTGTGGTGGAAACACTACAGCACAGGTAAACCCTATAAAAATCAGGAAGTCCACTTTCAACCCCCCACATTAATTGAAAATCACTAGAATTTGACATTCTAGAAACAAGTCCTATTTGATTTATTAATTAAAGAGTTAATCTAAGAAGTTAACAAAATCCTCCAATAATACTTCCTTATGGATTATTATATAATTTATCTTTACATTATAATTTAAACGGGCTAAGAATGTAAATATAATGGTAATAATGTTCCCTACCTTTGTACAGACATGAGTTTCAAGTTTTCAGATAAGTGGCTTCCCTATGAAAACCAGACTATAAAAATGTACTTTACACAGTTTTAATAGGAGCAAGCTGAGATGCTTAAAGCTAGTTCCAAATTAGTATTTTAAGACTTCCCATTTAGTTGATATTTTGTAATGGGTCTTATGATTAACTCTTATGTGTTCGGTAGGGTTAGGACACCCAGCTAGTCAGGGAAACAAGAGTATTTCTCTATTTCTCTTAGGTCAGTGTGTATTCAGACAATTTCTCTCTCGTGTGGTTTCACATTTCCTCGCTTGGTGAAAGTTGATAAATTTTCACAACTTATCCTCCTCATCCCTTAGATAAAATCAACAAATTATTTACTGCCAGCACAATTGCATACCATAGCTTAACGAAAGTGGTAAAGACAAAGGGAATGTCAAAAGTTTCTCGACTGTCGCAGTGGTAAATGATTGGGCAGCCAACCTGACTAGCAAGGGGACCTTCCAGCATGTGCACTTAACCTAAAGAATAGAATCAGACCACAGATATAATAAGGCAATTCTAATAGAGATAAATACACATCATTCAGTGAAAATAGACACCTTCATAACAAAGTAATTTTGAGCAGTAGTGACTCCTCAGGTAATACAAGCACCTAAAAGAACAAGCAAAATATCTTCAGATAAAATCTCACTCAAACACACACACACACACAAGTAGATGCATCATTATAGAGTGGTAAAAATGTTTTAGTCATATTTTTTTCCCTTATCAACATGGTTTGTTTTATGGGTCAAGTTGTTTATTTTTTTAATTACAACTCCAGTTAATTAGTATCATGTTGGCAGCCAAGCGTGACCAGGTGTTACTTGGCACGCAGTGCACACGCGAGCACTTCCGGAACAAAACACAGCAGCAAACCTCTAAGAGGGAACTGCTGTTAACATCACCGACACATTGGGTGATGAACATCAAAATAATGTGCAATACAAGCTTTGTAAATAGTATCTTAGCGGGTTCATGTGATATTTTAATCTTATTTGATAAAAGGTATTTAACTACTGACAATGCTGTTACACCCCTGTTGTGGCTTATATCCACCCCTGTTGTACTTATATCCACCTTGATCTGTGTGTTAGGTGTGGTCGTGGTGAGTTCAGCAAGTGAGACCACAATAAGTTTAGTGAGTAAAGATGGAGACAGCTTGGCGAGTGAGAATGCCGGAGAGGAAAATAGGTTACAACTCGGCGAGTAAGACCCGAGGTGAGCAGGAGAGGAAAATATGTTACACCTCGGCGAGTAAGACCCCGAGGTGAGCAGGAGAGGAAAATATGTTACAGCTCATCAAGTGAGATCCAAGGTGAGCAGGAGAGGAAAATAAGTTACAGCTCATCAAGTGAGATCCAAGGTGAGCAGGAGGGGAAAATAGGTTAGAGTTCGGCTGAGTTAGACTGCGATCTTGCCATAATAGTTTCAAGAAAAATATATTTTCATTTTAGGTAATAGTAGGCAATGTTTTTAAAATGGTATGCGGTCAGGTGCACGGCTGTGAGCACCTTAGAATGTGAAATCAACCCTTTCCAGCCCTTCAGATATTGCTGCCAGCTAGCCCTGCCTGTTCCAGCACCTTAAGGTTTAGCTAGGTTTAGCATGAATATTTCTTTGTGGAATCATTTTAGGATTGTGTTGATTTGTTAAATTATATGTTGTAATATTTTACTTAGGCAAATTGACTAGTTCAATTCAGGTGGTTTGGACAATAAATGTATTAAGATAAACTGTTGGATCAAAAAACGGAATTGAAATCATTAGTTAGGTCATGTCCTGAATTCTGAATAGAACAAAGAGAAACAAAGAAAAATGAAAATCAAGTTTTCAAAATGGAGCTAAATTCCAAAAAATGCATACTAAAACAGGCTGGATTTGCGGCTGTGATGTGGAAAAATCTTTGCACTGTTTCCTGTGAGCTTGCGAGGACAATGGACATACATATGCATATATTTATACACTTTAACAACAGTTGCAGAATTTATACAAAAGATCCACATTCTTTGGAATGAATTTGCAATTGTTTATTTTTGTATGTTGTTGGTGATATTTTATGTTGCTTGTGATATTTTATGTTGCTTGTGATATTTTTTATTTGCATTTTTATCTATGAATTTTTAACAAATATTGCTGAAATTTCTATAGATTTTCAAATCAATTAAAATGTTTACTTATTTTCTTTAATTTATTATTAGTTCCACACACTACCGTATTTCGAATTTAAAACTTTCAAGAATAGTTTAGTGTAATTTGAGTCGTACATCTTAGACAACTCACCACCACAGTGATTTTTAAATTAAGGTAGTTTTTAACTTATTTTAATACCCGCTTTAGTTAATGAATGGTCTTAGGTGTCACTCTTTCAATAGACTAGACTGCTGATGACTGGGAGACTGAGGTTCGCATTTAGGTGTATTGAGGGTGATTTTTCTTAAATGGTTGTCCATTCTCCCTCCATGCAGGTTTGATATCTAACACATTAGCTTAACTAATTCATATATGCATATAGCCCGAACAAGTAGAAGGTCTTAAAGTGAGAATGTAGGGGACGCTAGAAAAGCAAAGGTTTTTTTTTAAGTTTTTATATTCAAACTTTTTTTTTTGTTGTCAAAATAAATCAAATATTGCTTTAGTAGAAACGTAGTCTAATTTTCTTCACATGGTGGTATCTACAGTTCTTGAGTATCTGTCAAGGATGTTCTGGAATTTAATGACAATTTTTTCTCTCTTCATTTAAAAAGTTTGTCATTTAATGCCGCTATGCTCATGACAGATATTCAACAACTGTTGATCGCACCACGTGAAGAAAATCAAACTATGTTTTTACTACAGCAATATTGTTTTTACTTTGTCCAAAAAAAGTTTTGTTTTATCAAACAATCACAACAGTTTAATTTTTCACTGTTGTGTTAGTTTTATTTAATTGCACGCACTCCCACCTTCATATTGAGGAATCAGTGTTTTGCCAGATGATAGCCTCGATAGTTGTTATTATTATTATTATTATTATTATTATTATGGTAGGTTGATTGTGAGATGAAATGGAGGACCTACAGTTTAACGTGGAATCCGAACCATGGTGGAGGGCTGGCATTCTGTGTGAATAGCAACATATTCATATTTGAATTATTAGTTCCAAATGTTTCCACCCCTTTTTATGTGTGCGTTAGGCCTATTACTTCCATCTTTGACTTGTGTTGGTCCACTTCCTGTTTTGTAAAACCATGTGCGTACACTGGTCGCTATGTCATAAATCTTGTAACTCTATCATTAAATATACTAATCCATTTATACAGCACACAAAAGATATAGCGATTATTCAATTCCATGAATCACTGTAATTATAACTGTAACACATTCCTCACATTCACACGTTGTGATAAATACACGTCTTGTCAGAGGTGAAGGAAGGGGTTGGCAATCCGATACATCTGTGCCGGGACCGAGGATTGAACCCCGGACCCTCAGTGCCTTGATAGTCCCACACCCTCATAGCAGGAGTCAATAATACACAACACACATCTATTGTCATAACAATAGACCACATAATTAATGGTTTCACACACTACCAGATCACTTAATTATCAATGCCCGGCCTCCAATATTAACACTAAAGATTTTAACCTCAGTTGTGACCGAGTGAAATGAGCTTTTTAGGTGCAGACCAACAAACAATTTGGTCCAAATTCTAGTTGAAGCGGGTTTTAGGTTTCATGTGTTGCAAAAGCGTCTAAGTACAACTTATTTCGAGATCATTCAAAGTGTGCGATTAGTCCTGTAGGACAATATAAAAAAGTACTCCTAAATTAATTATTTATTAAATTGTTTAGTTTTTACTACATGCAAACACATGCTATTGATGAAATATGTACCAAATAAGAGGATTTAAACCCTGCACCTACCTACATAGCTCCACAAGATCTTGTTGACACGCTCAATATTTTAGACATACATGTTCAAGACAGAGGGTTTGTTGTAAAGATTAGCTTAAGTTACCTTTTGTGACTTTGGTGAAAAAAACTTTAGTTCAAGACTATTTAGAAACTATTTTTTGATATCTGAAACCGCGTCTTACTTTATATCATCCATAGCGACTAATGTAAATTATATATATAGAATGCGGCTTCGTTAATGAAAATATATAAAGTTTGATATGATCATCTTTGAAGTAAGCGATTTTATTTAAAATAGATAAAATTGTTTGATGTAGATCAAATTGCTGTTAAAAGAAATTTTAGGTTATTTGGAATAGGGCACTAGGCTAAATCATGGTCCATAAAAATGTGTTTGTGTGTTTTAGCTATACAATTTCTACTCCAGTATCACTAAATTATAAGTAAGTGTGCTGGATATCTCTCCTTATTTAGTNATAAGAAAGTTCTTTAAATTAATTTTATATAGATTAGATGGGTCAAATCCGAATCTTGATTTTTTTTAATCACAAATATAAAACCGAATTCTTAAAAAAAAGATTAATTCTAAAGCAAAAATACCTAAAATTAATTATAAAAAAAGTGCCAATGTTAAATGCTATTTTGTTTGCCATGTCTATTACATCATAAATAACAAAGAGTAAAATTTTTAGTAAATTAATATAAGAGTGCAATTTTGTCCTTTTTCTGTGGTTTTGTTATTCTTCCAACTACACAAGTCTATATATATCCTTTTATGAATTGCTTAGAATTCTTATTTGAAGTTAAGGTCTCCATAATTGTATTTGACATACTCTTTGGAGATTTTTACAATTCTCTCATCTCTCAAATACCAGAGGATTTGAGGGATTCATGAAATCGAGAATTCAAGCATATAAGTTCTTGTTTAAACATAATATCAAACCAAGAATGGCAAATACTTTCGGCTGTGAATGATATGTTGTGTATCTGGAATATAATCAGCCTCAGAAACATACTAGGATCATACATATTCATTGAAATATTAGTATTATTATTTTATTATTATTTAGCACCGCGTCTTACTACCCGTTCAGGTTATACGCTTAAGTACTAATTACGCTAATGGATTAGGAATTGGGAAGGTTGAATAGAGGAAGTGAACCCGCATTTGCGAAATATTAGTAAATACTCATGTAAGTAGTTCACTAAAACGTATTAGATTTGGAGAAAGTGATCATAAACAACATAGGAAACAATTATATGGACTCAATATGTGCGTGGACAGGAGAGTCAACAATCATCCCACATTTAATTATTGTTTGTCACTTTACTAGTTTACAAGACTAGAAGTTTTAGTACTCCCAGATAAATAACACACTATTGAATGGATGTCATGTTATAGTATTTTTTGTTATATTAATCCTTGCAAGAAGAAAATAGAGAGGCATGGTTTTAAAGTTACCGGGGCAGGGAATATTTTTTTTAAGCCAGATGGCATTTTATTTTCTACCTCATTTACCCATAATGGATAAAATAGTCAATCAAGTTTAAGTTTAATCATGTAACAGTTTGTTTAGTGGATTTATTTTAAAGGGTGGAAATAGGATTGTAATTTAGATCTTATTTTTATTTTTGTCGTTGCATCGGGCCATGTACACTGTACTAACTTCATACATGTGTAAAGTATGAGGAAGGTTAAATTTAAGAGGATGTGTACCTGTATTTGCATGGAGGGAGAGTGAAAAACTGTTTAGGGAAAACCACCCCCAATATACCTGACAAGAATTTAAACACCAATCTCCATGCCATTGGCAAACCAGTATATTGTGAGAGTGACGCCTTAGACATTCGACCACTGAAGAGGTCTAGTTCTTATATTAGCACTCAAACTTATCAGTGATTAACAAAACTATGCAGAAACACACCGATAAATCACAGGCTTAAATACAGATTTAAGACACTATATGTATAATCATCTTGTACACTATATGTATAATTGTCTTGTACAAATTATTTATTTAACTTATTTGAAAATGAGTTTACTTCATGTTCAAATTTAGTTGAGAGAATATAAGTGGTTTCAGTTCTATTAGAAAGAATTAAATGTACCAAGTCAATAGCGCTCTTTTTAAAGTGGCCTAAAAATCGAACAAATTGAAATTAATCTTAACGAGCTTGGAAAAGGGAGGTTATTAAAACCATAACCAAAATAATAACACACCCTTAAGAGTCTTATTCTGTTGTGTGAAAAAGACAAAGTGCCTGTTTTATTAAAACAATCAGCAACTTGGATTAAACAAAGTAACATTTCTTGCCGTAATCTTTAATTGTGATAGCCTATTTTAACCAATAAACAAATTACATGAAAGCACATGTTAGACATTTACCAAACAAACAGTTATGCTCCGATTTGCTCAGTAAATATGCACATTCGGTTGCTACTTTCTGGATGCACTATGTATATAGCCAAAACTCTTAGACCTGTATTTTTTATTTAACCCTTATTAGTATGTTTCTTTTATGTTCATTGCTCATAAAACCCTTTTATTAAATACTTAAGTATCGGGCTCACTTCCCCAATTTATTTAATCCTCTGTGCTTCAGGTAATATTTTCTAAATGGTTTCACAGACATACTACCTATGTCGAGACTATTTACAGAGTGGGAATTACACATCAATGAAAAAAACAGTTAATCAAATGAAAATTAATATTTTTGCATAGCATCCACATCCATCTTGTGTACCCTTACTCCGACAGTTTCAGAACAAGTTTCCATTCGTGAATTTGGGAAATTTCTCATATGCAACCATATATATCCCCTCATACCTTTCTACAACTAAAATCCTTATCTGGTGTTTCTTCTTAGCCCACTACTGCTTAAGCTCCTCCCATATATTTCCCAACATAAATGACCACTAGGAGAGCCACATATTTTTCTAATTTCCAAGTGAATGTTTCTACAACTACTAGCATGTTAAACTCTAGTGAATCTGAGCAACAGGAGCAGCAAAGATTATATTTATCGCACAACAAGATATGATCGTAATATTATTAACCATCAAATGTGAACAAAATTAAGACAATGTATAAGCCCTAGGATCACAGACACTCATAAGAAAGATGGGTTAAAGCAACATGTTTGTGATCAGGAGTACTTACAATAATACACACTTGTCAAAATCTCGGGTAATTTTTTTTTGCTTGTCAAAATACTTTCTCTATTAAAAGTACAATAAAACTAATTATAACCTAATGGCTTGGAAATGTATAATAAGACAGTATAGAAACACTGTACAATAATGTAAAGTAAGTGATAGTGAAGGAAGCCAACATGAAAGGCTAGTTAGAGTAGGCCTGACCTAAATATTAGGTGTTTTTGAAGCTTTGACTTGGCTTTGTAGCAAATATCAGCTTGACTTAGCTTCGAAAAAAATTCCAGTTTCAACAATTACAAAGCTTCGCCCATAAATATATTGACAGCTAAAATACTTAATTTATGGTAAATTATTGCCATTTTGAGATGTTAAAACAATATGCATGAAAAAAATCTGAAGTAATAGAATCGTAAGTTGTGATAGTTGATCGATTTATTAGAATAAAACAAAACATTACAAAAATCACACAATAAAACATTTTGCAAATAATTTTAGGGCATAGAAATGTATAAATAACAACAAACAAAATGTAAAACAAAGCATTAAAATAAAAAATATTCTAACATCGTTTTGGCTTTAAGAATATTTCATATACACTATTTGAATTTGCTTCAAATTAAAGAAGTGGATTTTGCACACCCCTAAAAACTATCCTTTCAGGTTGGCTTCCTTCACTATCACTTATTTGACATTATTGTAGTGTGTTTCTACACTGTCTTATTATCTATGACAAGTATGCATGAGAAAGTAAAAATAGCTAACACAACAACATAAATCCAACGAATGATACCTAGTGAACTAATCATAAAGGCAGTTTAAAATTGTGTATCCAAGCTACTTACATTGAGGTGATTGTTGGCAGCAGTAATAATGTTCAAATCGTCCTCAGGGTTGATTCGGGAGTTCCTCTTCTCCCAGTCTGAATCTCTTTGCCTGAGTTTAGCAAGCCTGAGGACAAAAATAATGATAATCTCAAACTAATACAAAGATTGCAAGATAAGGCTAGATACACAATTATGTGTATTTGATTTATGTATTTTGGTAAGTTACTTTTAGTAGACAAATATTAACACAATACTGCATTTCAGTATTTCTTACAACTTTATAAAATTATACTAGGCAATTGCTTTGACACACTTAGAAGATACAAGGGTCTTGTGTGGGATAAATAAATATTTACACTAGGAGAGTAAGGATAGGGAGGGTAAAACTTATAGGAATGGTACCCACATCTATGTTTAGGAAGAGTGGGAATAGTATGATGCACTATACAGACTTTCACTCTTTTTATCTTAAAATATTCGGGTTCGGGTTATACACTTAAGTATTTATGCTAATGGATTAGGAATTGGGAAGGTTGAATTTAGATAAAGTTAACACGCATTTGCGTGGAGGGAGAATGGAAACCCGTTTAGGAAAAACCTCCCCCAGTTCACCCGATAGATTCGATCTCCCCGTCCTCGGCAGTCTATCTCAACACGAAACTAGCCCGTTAGCTCACTACAATACCGAGGCGGGCATCTTAAAATAGAAACATTTACTGAACACTCGTAAGATTTCAAAAACACAATAATATGCATTGCTGCAGAAACACTCCAAAGAGCATAAATTAAATAATACACACAGTTACAATCAATTTCAAAGACTTCCATGTATATATTTAGCGCAGAAACTATTAGTTTTATAAAATTTAATTCAAGTAAAAGATATTTATTTCTGATTGTAATACAACCTTACAATGAAAAGTTATTTCATATCTGAAAAAAAAAGTGTATTAATGATTAAAATTGGAAATCTCTGCCTATGTAAAGTAGCCTCAATCATTTTCGTGGACAAATGAAAATTGCCATTTTGTTTTGACATGTTAAACAGTTTATAGATACAAAATTTAATTAAAATCATTAGAGCTAGTTTTAAGAATATAAATATTGTCTCGGTTTGCCCATCAGTAATTTTAGAGTTGATATCTAATTCCACTCCTCGAGGGAACCTTATGAAAACCCTAGATACTAAGTTATAGCTCGATCGGTAAAATGGTTTTGGCTCTAGACCCAGATACCTGAGATACAGACAGATGGCATAGCAAAAAGAAACTTTTTCTGTTTCAGGGGATCATGAAACGTCGGCATTTATCAAAATATTAAGTTCAATTTTTTTTTTATGATCACAATACTTCTCTCTTCAAGGGGTCAGGAGAAAGTAAAAAATAACAGTGCATCCGGCTAGAATTTGAGGCTTGACCACCTCCTCAAATCAAACAAGAATGAGACTGATACTTATCATCATGAGACCTCATCGATTCAACTAATCAAAGGTATATTAGAAGAGAAAGTGAAATCACCTTTCTGCTATAGTTCCCCCACTCATCACCTCCTCCTGCTCCTTGAGCTCCAGGTCTGTACAGGGCTGGGTGAAGCTGCGTTGCAGTCCGCCCCGCACAAATCCACCCTCTACAGCATGACTGTCCCGTTCACTCCCACTGTTCGCCTTATACACCTGGACACAACAGCACACTGTTATGATACATTGCAATTACACTCATCAGTGATAGCCCAAACTCTTATCAGCATATTTAGACCTATAATTGTTGGATTAGGGTAGAGGAAGGTAGAATTTATAGGAAACATGCCAGGATTTGCATGTAGAGAGAAAGCACGAGTGACTATTTAGGAAAAAGCCTTTAGTATGGTAATATGGTATGTTGTGAGTTTGATGCCTTTGACCATGTGACCACTGAGGCAAGTATCAGATAATTATAGTGGCTTCATTCACTTTGTGGACTAGTTCAGAAAATGTACAAATTACCTATGTTTGAAAAAGATTCTGACACCAAGTATTAGTGTTGCTTTTATTATAGTAGGATGACTTAGGATGAACTTTACCTGAAAGTTCACAAACTTGATATGTATATTTTTATTTCTTCAAATAATGTCAAGCCATGTGTTCTACAGATGTCATGCTGATGGCAATAATTAACTTACTAAAAAACTGGGAGGTAGGGGGTATGTTCAAGTTCTATTACTAATTTCAAAGAGTATTAAACTTGTTCAATGTAGAGAAAACCTAGGTAGCCTNAAAAAAAAAAAAACTTATACATCCACAGTTAAATTTATGGTTTGTAATTTTAGTCATTTGTAAAAAGGCATGTATGTAGAGGTATTTTTACATTTTGTATATTATACATTTAAAAAATTAGTGTTAGGTTATACTAAAGTGCAAGAGGCATAAACAAAGTGTGATGGTAAATATAATCGCTACTATTTATTCTCTGAGAAAATGAGTCATTATAAGAATACAGTAAGTTTTCATTTACCAGTAGGTATTTAGCCCAAAATGTTTCCAAATTTTAATGAAACTTAAAATACCATTAGATTACTATCACTAGAACAAAACAGTCTATAATTTTTTTGCCAGGTATAAAAAAAATGAGGTGCAGTATAGTATACTTAACAATAACTTGCAATTAACCTATTGGATTGATTGAGAACTCAGAATTAAAATTCCAGTTGGGTGCAACAAGGATGGTTTTTTCATATATTATTTGCTACTCTCTCCACACAAAATGTGGATACATTTAACCTAAATTTTACCTTCAACCCCTACTCCAATAGTGTAAATATGCAAATACCCCACACAGGTAGTAAGACGTGGTGTACATAACGCTACCTACTGTCCTTCTCAATAATCTGTGGTTAAGACAAAAAGTGAAGTTAATTTAATATTTGGCCATTCTGCTTTGCTGCATAATTTTTGTATTTTAACTAAATATTCCTAGGTTTCCTTCTTTTTAATATTAGCAATAAGAAGTTATTTTTTATCTTTAAGACATAGAAACTAAAATCATGAATGGAAATACCTACAATAATAATTATACTTTTGTTGAACAATCGGCTATAATAAAGTTAATCAGGCTAATCAAAGTCATTCTCCTTGGTAATAACATTTATCAGTCGAACACCAGATTCTAGTGGCCAACAGGGCAATTAAAAATTTAATTAATGGCAAAGATAAGGTATTAAAAAATGCAAACTTAAAATATATTCTATTCAACACAGCATTCAAAAATTTTAAGAACAAAATAGATAATCTTGTCATTTTTAATGTATGGCTTTGGTTCTTATGTCTTTTTTAAATAAGTTCATTTGCACAATACAATGTTATATTTGAAAAATGAGAATGAAGTCATTCATTGGAGAAGAGATTTGAGACATTGGTTGGACCATAAATTAACCAAAGAATAATTTTAAATAGAATATATTACACATTCAAATAGGTACAGCTATGTAAATTCAAATGTACTAAAACATTCATAGCTTAATAAACTGCAATAGCTTCTTGTAATATGATTAGATAATTACCCAACTAAACTTCAAAAGCTCTTCATGGAATAATGAATAGTATACAATTGATAAGTTTGAAAACATTAAACAAACTGAACGAATGCAACAGTGAGTGTAAATAAAAAGTGAATATATTTTTTTTAATGTTAAAATACTATAAAACTTTTATAATATATGTACAATAAATATATTGGTAATGGCTGATTTTGTTATGTGTTGAGTGAACAATAGAAAAAGTTTTAGAAATACTTTGACTAACCTGACTCTGTTCTTTGATGACAGAAGCAACCACGGAGGTACTCTTGCTCTTTACAAGCTCCTTTTGATTGGGGACAGTGGACCTGAAACAAACAAAATAACCACTGTTTAAAACAAATATTTTACTTTCAGTATTGCATGTCTACACAAATTTGTTCCTCAAATTCTGAAACAAATGTATCAAAAGAATTTTTTTATTACTAAACTGTAAAAATATAAATCAAATCATTAAAATTCAAAAATAGGTTTCTATGGAGTTAAAAAAAATCCTTCTCTAATGTTGAATTAAAATATTTTCAGTAAAATAAATTTACTGGTGTATCATTTAAATAGACAAACATGATGGATTGTAAACGATGGCTTTTTGGCTATAAGGTGTGTCAAAATAATATAATTCTGCAATATATAATGTATTGTTATTTTGGAAAGGCCATACTTCCATAACTTAAGAATTATGGCCTTTATGAAAGGTATACTCACATATATAAGTTAATGTATGGCGGCCTTGTGAAAATGGCATTTTTGTAGCGAGTCTGCAACTTCTACAGTAATATTCAAGAGTAGAATACTGTACTTGGTGAGAAATAATATTCTGGCAAAAAAGTTAATTTGAGTAAAAAGTGGAAATATGGCTTTTTAGAAATGACCGGTTTGATTAACCTGTTGGATCCATAGAACAACCCTTTTAATAGTAGTGTATTGACGAAAAAACTGTTTTTTACTCCTAAAACACACACACGAGTCAATCAAGTCACAGATCAGAACTAACATCTTCATACAACATTGCTTCAACTATTTTTTTACTTCACTAAGAACCATTATATATCAACTCAAGAGCATTCCTTGTTCTAAGTACAATAGTACACCACTCACTTTCAACCAAGCTAATCGACAGCACCTGGGGAAGTGGTGTACAATTCAACCAAATTAAGCGCCAAGAGAAATACAAGTAAGACCATGCAACTTAACAAACAGTAACAAGACCATAAAAGGTGTTGACAGCTGTACCATGACAAAATGATTCATCCGAGCTGCCTCCATGTGTTCTCAATCGTTAGGCTAACCCAATAAGAGTGAAATTAAACTTCTTTCAAGAAACCTTGGGGCCAGTGTATAATTTAATACCTGAAGAAAAAAAAATTGATATCATTGATGGGAGTATGATATCAGCTTGTTACCAAAACAGAAATTGTATGCCAAGGTGATCACTTAAGATTACTGGGAATCAACAAGGTTATTATGTCATGATTTTAATTAAAAAATAATCCATTATTAGAAATGTAACATTATTTTTAATAACTAGGTACATTTCAAGGAAAACTTGAAACATTTTGTTGGAAACTGCTGATAAAAATCCATTTTGAAATGACTCTAGTGACATGTTAAAATAAATTTAGTAAATCTATAAATACTCTAGTCATAAATTATATTTGTTATCATCAAAATGTATGCGAGTTTATTTTCATTCAGACACTTTCGCATTCAATGGTTAAGGACAATGTCCATATTAGTCGAGACTTCATGTGTTATATGAACTTAGACATAGACCGATTAGCCTTATGTCTCTTGATAAAAAAAATTTTTTTTATGAATTTATGTACATAATAAAATAAAATAAACATTTGAAAATTTTTACAAACGATTTATTAACATTTTAGAAAACATTCAAAAAATCTTTGAAAGTAGGGAGTGGTTATAACTAAAAGTTACATTTACTTACACTGGTCCTGAAACTCATAGTATCACAAATAATGTCAAACAGAACAATCCCAAAATTGCTTTTCCCACTAACAATACAATCAAGAAAAATCTTAGTAACAGTAATTTAAACAAAAATTATAAATACAATAAAAATGGAATTTATAAACTCGTGAATGCAATAGTATCTACATAGGATAGACCAGCCGCAGTTTTAGAGTTCGTTAAAAAGAGCAGTCTTTGCTAGTCTGTTTTTACACACATTTTTTCTCTCCGATCACACCTTAGTTAACATCTTGCCGTCGTAATAACAGTGTTTTTCACAACGACTCAAGTAAGTTTGGTTGTTAAATAATTTTCTTTTACGTATCCATTATTATCTAACGGTAATTTTCAAGACTTCTTGTATAACTCTTTACTTTTCAATTTTATTCTTCATGCTTCTTTAATTTCGTTTTGCAGTTTCCATGAGTATGGTACCATAAGTACCGAAACATGTCTGAATTAAGTAATTCCAGCATCTTTTTCAGTGCTGGATTTCACAAAGGAGTAATGGGACAAGGAAACAGATAAGACTTGGATTATTCCACATCACTCAATTACTTTATTAAAACTCGTTTGGCAGGTGTTGACCTCAAGATTAAAATTTTATACTTTCTACTTCATAACATATTTGAACTTAAAACATTGTTTTGTCCACACTATATTGTATATCTCTAAGTTTTTGTAACAACATTTATAATGTATACACATATATTTTAGACTTTTCTTCAACTTGTGTATGGTCAAGTTGTTGATGCATGATTAATTTCATGTTAAATGTTCTTATCTGACAATGTGTTTTTTCACCAGAAGTAAATTGTAATCATACATTTTGACTTGTACTTTCACTTAATACATCTACCAACTTATTAACTGTTTAAATTATAATATTAAATTCTTTATATAAACATATCTAGAGCAATCTAAGTCTTAACTTTTAATGATAATAAAAACAATTTATTATCAAAGGATGTTGTTGTTGACTAAAATTTCTAGCACCTTTTTAAAATTTAGATTCATCAAGTCATTTCAAGTTAACCTATTTTAAGGTACATTATTAATACCAAATGAAACAAGAATTTATCTATCAGTACAGCCTTTATTTTTTTTAAACACTGTTTTTATTCCAAATGAAATAGTTTATTCTTTGAATTATGTGTGCATGTCGAATGAAAACAGTAATTTTAAGATAATTACAAAAAATGTTGTTTGGTCAATAAAGTTGGCAGCAGTGCCAATAATCTGTCTGGATTTGTATTCGTGTTCAAAAAATCTTATAAGCACTTACATGGGGGGAGGGTGGGTACATCACAATGTTAAGTAACACAGATCTTTACCTTAATTTTAATGTTGTATTAAATTTGAGTCAATCTTTTTAGTGTCAAGAAGGTTCCCCTATAAAATAACGTCATTTACTCGCGATGTGAAAAGAAACACGTTGGAGGGGGGAGGGGGACTAGGCAAAATGTCTTCTTAAGTGTTACATAGAGGGGAGAAGGGGTAAAAAAAACTAAGTAAAAAAGCGTTATGTGGTGTATAGATTAACCCTTTACCCTGCTTTGATCATTGAAGTGAGCTTTAGAGACAAAGGCTGGTTACCCCTGTCGACTGCACCCGCCTTAACAGTGCGTGTAACCATGGCAACAGAAGTAACAGTCTAGTACAGTCTGATTTATATAGGAAGGAACTTTTTAAACTGCCATCAAAGTTTCCAAAACTATTTTCCTTTAAATTTATATGTTTAGTAATTAGATCAGCAAGTGTTCATTTCCTTAGATAGTACACCTTCAAAACAATACAAATAAAATAGTAAAATATTATCAACGTTGACCACAAAACAAATGAGTATAATAGTCCTTTCCTATCAGAATCCTAGTTTACTTCTACTTACTTGACTGCTCCCATAGTTCCCCCCGCGTGAACGCCACTGAGCTAGGTGTGATGAGTTTTATACTGATAAGTTATTTGTACATCCCAATTTTCATTGGAAGAACCATATTAGACAGGTAGAAAAGTTACTAGATCTACTTTAACATAAGGATGGGGGGAGGGGGGGGAGAGAAGGTGGAGAGGGATAAAACCAAATTTTAACTAAAATTGAGTTCGTGCTGCCATCTGTTATACGCTGGAGTGGCCGGAATTTTGATCTTGAGATCCACTCCAGAGAAGGAAAATCCTTTGCGATCTACTATGAAACCATAGGCTTATATAGTTTGTTTCATTGTTAAAAAAATAATAACCCATTGTGTTGTTTTAATAGTAAAATTATATTGCATATAAAAACTTGGTGCTTTCCCACACTGGAATTGAGTTTTTCATCAAACAACATAACACAAACTTTCCCTGAAAAAAGTATTATCTTATTAAACACTTGACTTTGTCACTGTTGATAAATATTATCAATATTTTATAAATAACACCATAGCAATATAGTAAAATAGTAACATGTTATCAATGGCGACTGCAAAAGATTAAATAGGGTTTTAATTTTTTTTAATGACATTATAAAAATATTACTGTAATTTAAAAATGCCAGGAAAGGATGAATATTTATTAAATACACAAGCTCACCTGGAGGGTTAGCAAAAAAAGGGCTCTTGTTTAGTTTGCCAGCGATAGGGAGGTCGGGGTTCAAATATCAGTCGGGTTTGTAAACAGACAGCTGAAGAACACATGACTTAACAAATTAATATAATAATGTAGTTTTAGTAACTTTTTTAATAGCCAGATATGACCCTCCCTACCAGAATCAGGTCGAGAACGAGCCTAGGTCTGAAAACCACCCAAACCAACCTTACCGACTTGAAGCCATTTATTTATTTTGATTTTTAACACACAGTTTTACTACCCTTTCGGGTTATAAGAGTATATACTAATTACCCTTATGGTTTTTGTGATTAGGAAGACCATGTACCTTCATTTGCGTGGAGGGAGGGTGGTAAATCATTAAAAAACATAACACCCGACCGAGATCCGAAACTCGATCTAGCGCGTTAGACCGAAGCGGGTTTGAAGCCAGTTAATAAGGTTGTTTTTTTATTTTATTTTTTATAGTTTTCGGGCGCTAGACAAGTCCATTCAGTTTTCAGTTCACGTGAAAACAGACATTTCTACCAATCGACCTCATCAAGACTCGAACTAATAGAACCTCTCCAAGGTGCTTGGATAGTCTGACAA
>CABFWB010000104.1:359805-373867 GCA_902151455.1 Timema bartmani | reverse complement strand
AAGTTATTAAAATCAATTAGCATGCGAAGTCACGTAAACCCATAGCTTACGAAACAAACAAGTTCCCGCAAGTTGTTGATTTTGATTAAATCTGTAGGCTGTAGGTACAATGGATCGACTGCCAGAGCTGTTCGCGGGGGAGAGGGAAAAAGTTGAAAGGAAAAGAGGATATCGTCCAACATACATCAGGTTGTGTTTTCGGCAGTGTGTTGAGTAAAGCTTGATTCACACGTTCGCCGAAAAATCAGAGTATAATCCGCCTGAGTGGCGCAGTAATTCACACGTTCGCTTAGAAATGAGAGTATAATCTGTCTGAATGGCGTAGTAATTCACACGTTAGCAGAAACGTATGATACCCCATTATTCTTTACAACATAAACTTATAACAGCTGGTTATCAATATAAAGTATTTAAATATCTTGTGGATAAATAGTTCTGGGCTGTCACGATGGATGTTTTCTAGTCATTGTTTTGTATAAAGAAACAAACACAAAACAAGAACGACACACACTTTATCTAATGAGTTATTCCAAATAGTTTTCCAACAGTGGACGCCGCTGTCTGCTTGTATCTCGCTTTGTAGGCCCTCGTGTATGGATTGATTCTGTCGGTTTTGAAATTTAATTGATCATTCCATACCGTTATTATGAAGAAACATGGCCATAGATGAGATCGTCTACTAATGCATAACGACCTAAGCAGTTAGTTGATTTCTTGTGATTGGTTTAAAGTTTGTCACGCGACCACATTTCAGTTCAGCTTGTGTCTTTCCGCTAACGTGTGGAATCCACGGTTAAGAAGTGAATTGGAAACCCGACGTTATTAAAATACTTTAAGAATCTTACTACCGTTGACGAGCAGGTCATGTAGTTCGTATCCCGGCCATGGGAGTTTTTTTCGTATGTGATATTATCATACTTGATCCATGCTGAAATGGAAGCATTTCCTTTAAATCACCCTCCTTATAGCTAACCCAATAGATTAAGTTGTTAAGGACCTCCCCGCCCCCTTGTGTATTTAGCGCCTCATCCTACTACCCATCCGGGTTATAATCGTACTAATTACGCTAATGTGTAAAGAGATGGGGAAGGCTGCACTTATAGAAAGTGCACCCACATTTGCGTGGAGATAAAATTGAAAACCATTTAGGAAAAACCACCCTCAGTGCACCCGACCGTGAATCGAGCCTCGAACTCCTCCCAGTCATCGGCAGTCCAGTCTATTGCGAGAGTGACACCTTAGACCCTTCGACCAACGAAGCGGGTAGTTAAGTTGGAAGGAAATGTACCCAAATTCGTGTGTAGAGAGAGTTGGAAACAATTTATCCGAAATATATCGGTACACCCGGCAAGGATTCGAGCCCCCAGCAACGGCAATGCAAGACTAGATGATACAGACTCCTTAGTCTGCAAGTTCCCGACAGCAAGTATTCATTGTAGAACGTTGCTCGAGTTTCACCGTCACTACAACGCGCGTTCTAATTACCGAGTAGGTGCAGGCGAGGTGACGTCACAAGGATCTCTTCTTCAGTTTGCACAAGGTCATCCCCTCCCCCACAGTTAAACACTGGAACAAAGCGTTTTAACGATGCGTGACCACATACACTCCCCTTTACCAGAGTGCCACTTGAGGCTGTACAAGCTAAATTTGAATTGGTATTAAAAAAAATTAAAAAATTTTCTAGAAACCATATTTTGTATTCCATTGATTAAAAAATAATGTTTGTTCTAAAATAAACATTGTTGACGACCCACCTTAATATTTTAATTTGTAAACACGAAAGTGGTTACGCACTTACGCTAATTAGTTTCCATGTATGATCGGATAAAATGACAACCTGGCAATAAATCCGAAAGCATCTCAACCGATGGAGATTATTTTTAGATCCAATGAAAGCTTCTCTCCAAACTCAAAAATCGACTTGATTCAACCAATTGAAGACGCCGAGCTATCAGCGTCTCATAAAGACTTCCAGGGGCATATGTTTTTGAACAGAGGCTACATTTTATTAATATAATTTTGAACTACCTACCCTTCGTTTAACTTGTAAGGTAGCAATCTTACCTTCTATTATTACATTATGGCATAGTTTATAAGACTAGGCCATAGTGTAAAACCAAGGTAAGCCTACTGCAGTTTAGGTGTATCCAAGTGTAACGGTGTGTATGAAAAAAACAAGTACAATTTTCCTTACATTAAGCTACCTTAGTTTTATCTCTACAACGGTCATCCCACAACATTTAAAAAAAACTTGATTTCAAAAATCATTTAAGAACAAGCCAAAACATTGCCTTCCTATGCACGTGTGTTGGGATTGCAAGAGACTGCTGCTGTTAAAAAAAAGAAAAATGTTTAGGCTAGGCTCTTGGGGGGCGGACCTAGAAGCGATATATATCATCTATCAAACATGAGAGTTGCAGATCACATGAATTGACCAATTACCCTGGTTTATTGACATTCAAAACCTTCAGACACGAGTGAACCTCTCGATCTGGTGTGTTGTAACTCAATTCAGTGGCCGAATGGTCTAAATGCGTCATTCGTGTTAGAATGGCCTGATGAAAGGGAGATCGGGGTTTAAGTCCTGGTCGAGTCTACTGATGATGGAATTTCCTAAATGGTTTCCCATTCTCCTTCCAAGCAAATGCTGGAATATTCCCTCTAAAATGCTTCCTTCCTCATCCCTACCCCATTAGAGTAATTATCATATATGCGTATAACTCGAACAGGAAGCAAGACGCGGTTTTATTTGTGTGTATATATATATATATATATATATATATAAAGAAAAGAAAACTGTGCTGCCCAGGCGCTAATGACCCTCCGAGTAGGACATCCACGCTGCACGTCACGGTACGGAGGCGTCGTTTCCTCACATTGTTCCTGTCCCACACACTCCTGCATTACCATACAGTCCGGGGGAGTGATCACCAAACTAACAGAGGTCAAGTCGACAACTCTTGTCTGGGATTGTACGAGACACTGTCCTTTTGAGTGGAACGCGTGTTGAGGAGAACATCGCTGACATGACTATACAGACCAATTTTCATAACTGATAGGAAAGTTATTAAATCTACTTTCACGTATTCATACGTCCAGTCATATGATTTGCAGCTCACAACTTTATATATATATATATATATGCACACACACAAACACACTATTTTCAAGTACTGAACTTGGGGCCGACGACGCCAATGGCGGCGTTACAAGATTCAAGACGTCAAAGTTGGCGTTGTGTGCGTGCACCTGGGGGGGGGCGAGGTGGAGGGGGGTAGGCGGCTCATCAATCTTGAGCACTTAACAAGTGAAGTGTGGTGTAAATTACAATTCTGCTACGCTGACACCAACGTGTGTGTCAGGGAAGGGAGTGGTGGGGATGCCTATGTTGGTTTGCGTGGCATGCTGCACGAGTTGCCTAGCCCCTAGGTGCACTTTGACGTCTTGTAGCACCGCCTGGCGCCGACCCCCAAATCAAGACGTGGACATACGTGTCTTTTATATATATATTTTTTCCTGGAGATCTGAATTACGTTGTATATATTCTATACCTATAAAATAATACAAATAAAACAGTGAAATGTACTTTAGGTTGTCAGCAAACAAATATGTTTGTACTAACTAAAATTCCCTTCCCATTAAAATTCAACTGTATGTGTAAAAGCAAGAGAAAATGTTTTCACACAGTTTAGCACTAAAATAACATTTGGGATTATATCAATTACTATTAGCGCCGCGTCTTACTACCCGTTCGGATTGTACACACTTACGCAAATGTGTAATGCTAGGGTGGTTGATTGTGAGATTAAAATGGAGGACCTACAGTTTAAGTGGAATCCGAACCACGGCGGAGGCCTGGCATTCCACACATTCACAAGTTGTGATTAATACACGTCTTGTCAGAGGTGAGGGAAGGGTTTGGCAATCAGATAAATCTGTGCCGGAACCGAAGATTGAACCCCGGACCCCTTACACAGAAGTCTGACACCTTACCCCTAGGCCACCAGGTCACCCTATCATATCAACTAATTGAGGAAAATGTATGTTCTGGAAACCGGTATTAGGTTAACTGAAAAGCAGCCCTTTAAAATTTTTACGCATTGTTTATGCCAGCATAAAAATATGTAAGCACATTTAATTTATATACTCTTCAGAACTATTGACGTAAATTAGTAAATGAAGGCGCAAAAATTCAAAGTTGCCTTTTTATGTTTTAAAGCTGTACACAGGCTAGCAAAGACAAATAATATATGTCCAAAGATAGCACCACTACAGTGTGCGAGTGTTGTTAAATATCAGATCTGCTCTCTATTTCGTCTCTTGCATTCTTCAGTTGTCAAGTCCACTAAAGAATATGAGTTCGGGTAAAATGTACAATCAATTAACCGTTGTTCGGACATTCTGATCTTACTGTAGAACTTCTATCATTATTACCAGGCTATCGTCATTATATTCGTTATCAAGCATGCGCATGGCTATATATTAACGCCTGTGACCGCACATTTAGTGAGCTACGAATCTCTTATGTACCTTCTATTTTGACAGAAAATTTTATTGATTCGGTCCCAAACTGGATCTAAACCAAATGTTTTCCTTTTCACTTGTAATTATGCCACCAACTAACTTTAAAACGTTAAATTAAATGTGTTTTAAGTGCCGCCAGAAACTTTTACCCAAGCAGAATGGGGGAAGGTTTAAAGTTAACGAAATTGATAAGCATTCACTTTAAGGACAGGAGAGTAAAAAACCTAGTGGAATCGATCGGCATTTAATTCCAAGCTGAAAAGCTTGAGTCCGATGGTTTTGTTCATAAAACATTAAATAGATCTTATATTGTGAACTATCAGATATGTTTATTCAAGTGGCGACTCTACTATAAGAAAAACCTTGTGCATAGACATTTATATATAAATAAGCACCACGTTTTACAAACCATTCGGCTTATACGCCTCTGTACTAATTACGCTAGTGGGTTAGGAACGAGGAAGGTTGATTTTAGTGAAAATGTACCCGAATTTGTGTAAAGAGAGACTTTAAAACCATTTAGGGAAAACCACTCTCAGGACACCCGACCGGGATCGAACTCTGATCTCTCTGTGGCAGTCTAGTCTAATGCGAGTGACGCTTTAGACCATGCGGGCACCGAATCTGGTGTAAACATATTGAAAATTTCACTTACCAATCAAGAAATTGTTCATCAGCCCTTGATCAAGATTGTCAAAGCGTTGCGCTTCGGACGGTAACCAACAACTTCAGAGACACAATGACTCGAATCACAATAAAGACGAAATTTAATATTAGGGTGATGTGGGGGAAAAAAACAAGTTAGGGTAGAGTGATTCAAAGTCGACTGAAAAGCAGTGCTAATCTACACAGTAAAAAGTTGTTTCAAACATGTAATCTAAGTGTGCACACGAGTATAGGCCTACGGCAGTTTCTCCAGCCGTATTAAATCTGTTCTTATCAGACCGACCTATAGGCACGGTGGTGACCAGCTGGGTCACGGACGTCACATATTGCTCCGCCTGGGGCTTGTTGGGCCACACTGCAGTCAAAGCAAGGTCAAACTTTCTTCACACAACCAGCACTACTTTTATTTTAGAGCACGTTTCGCTTCATTTGTTTTATCACCGGGTCTTATCTGTTCAGGCTATAGGTATATATGATACTCTAATGGGGTGAAGATGAGAAAGGATGCATTTTGGAGATAATATATCCGCATTTTCGCGGAAGTAGAGTGAGAAACCATTTGGAGAAAACCAACCTCGGTATTCGAACCCTCATCAGCAGGCCAGTCTACCAGGAGAGTGACGACTTAGATCGTTCAGCCACTGAAGCGGGTGTTTCGCACGATTCATTTTTTTTAAAGTTTTTTAAACGGTGAATAATCGTAATTGATGACATTAATACATATATTTATTAGCACCGGGTCTTTCTACACGTTCAGGTTAAACACTTATGTAATAGTTACGCTAGTGATTTTAGGGATTAGGGAGGTTATATTGATAGGAACTGTACCTGCATTTACGTAGAGGGAGAGTGAAAAACAATTTTCGAATAACCACCCTCAGTACACCCGACAGATTCGAACCTCGATTTCCCCGTCATCCGCAGTCCAGTCATCTACTATAAGAGTAGCGCCTTAGACCACGCGACCACCGAAGTGGATTGATGACATTAAAAGTTTACTCTTTTGTCGCTTGTTCCCGATTCAGCAAAAGTGGTGTTTGGTACTCACTCCATATCCACCCTTTTATTATTACGATTTTACATATGCGATATCTAGAAAGAAGTTACTTGACCTACTTTCATGTATCCATAAGTCAGGTCATGTTTTATGAAGCTGGCATTTTGATAGATGATAACAATATCTTTAAGAACTAATAATATAGTCAAATTTTATCAATGTTGAACATATTATATTTAATAATCAAATAGCCAAAGCTATTATTTATGCTTTTAGTGAGGATTACTCCATCTAGCTAACATATTCCGAAAATTGAAAAATTACACCTGGACACGGAAATCGAACCCGGCCAGCCAAAGCCGAAGGCAAAGGTCCCGGGTTCGATTCCTGTGTCCAGGTGTCATTTTTCAATTTTTCAGAACAAATTATATGATTGTATTTTTTTTTAAACGTGCTCCTAATCTCCATTCATAATAAAATCAAGGTAGAACCTCCGTTTGAAACCTGAGAGATAACCTTGCAAGGTTCCAGCATGATAAGACCACGTTGCAGTCCGTCAAGGTAGGCTTGATACCTTGCAGGGCGAACTAAGTCTACAAGAATCTCCCTCCCCTCCCCTCCACAAGTAAATAAATTCATTTCACCTTAAGTCCCGTAAAAACGAAGACGATTAAGATCATATTTCATGCGATAGTTTTATTTTTATTTATACGAGGTGTTTATCGTGCAATTTCTGAACCGACCGATTATATCAGCGCAATACTTTAATCCGATAGGATTCAAAATATTCCCGCCCCCCTAACTATATCGCGTATAGGCAACTTTCTAATCGCGTACGTTAGTTTGGCGGTATACAAACACAGGTAGCACCGTGGCTTGGTGGTCGGCCCAGAGGGTAGAGGTGAAATGATCGTCGGTGGTTCACCAACTCATGTATAGGCCTACACACGAAGAAAATGGCTCTGTGTGTGTGTGTGTGTGTTATTTGTTACCAGCGACTTTTTACTAGAAGGTATTTTTTGTTGGTAGAACTTTTAGCAAAATTATATGAATGCCAAATGTGCTAGGACGTAATACATAATTATAATGTTTATATAATAACTCGTAATATTATTTTGTCGCTAGCGAAGGATTAATTTAATGAAGAATCACCAATAGCACTCAATATATTTCAAATTTTCAAAAATTCGTTGTTTTAACTACCTTAGAATTATTTGAGATTTTAAAAACAAAAATATATTCTTATTTATCATGAAACTAATTCTCATGTCTATTTGAAACTAAATCTTAAAGATTATTTTCGAAAAATTTCAAATTTTCTAGAATTTGTGATGAGTAAGCTAACCTTGAATTAATCTATTTAAAAAAATAAACATAATATTATTTACCAGGTAAAATAGTCCCCAAATACCAATTCTAAACAAAATCGTTGGAGCCACTTTCTAAAAATTAATTTAATTCAAGGATTAGGCTCAAAATTTAAAAAAAAACTTTCAAGGTATAACTGTTTCAGATCTAGGCCCAAAGTTAGACATATTTTAAATCCACTTTATTGGGTTCAAGGTTGAAATTTTTCACGATTACAATAATGTATCTTTATTTGAAAAGTAAAAAGTAGTTGCATGTGATGTTATGATTATTAGCGTCAAAGTGTTAATACCAACACATTCGGAGCAGAAATGAAAAGAACATAATTTGCAATGGTTCGGAATCAGCCAATTTAATACGGTTGACCTTTTTTTCCGACAGCCACGCCGCCGCCTTCACGACCAATATAATAACTCTGCCCATGAAGCGAGGCGTGGAGGATTGTATCAGACCACGAAGAGCCGAGGTGGTTTATGGGTCACGTTCCGTGTCACAGATCTGCTCCACAGGAACACCTCCATAAGAAACAACCTCACCTGTTCACTGTGGCTTTCCCTCAACACAATAATATATTCAATTATTTTACCCGGGCACTTCAGGAGACTTGTAATTTTGCATTGATTAAACAAATAGGTTTTAATAAAGAGCTCAGTGCACCAAAGTGATGCCCTTGAGACGTTAGAATAATCTGGAAGATATTGATAAACACCAGAAACAAAAGTGTGCTTATAATGTTACTAAGTGGCGCTATCCAGCAGAAGGAGAACAAACAGGAAAGGAGGAAAATACAAATGCCAATACAATGTGTTGTGACCTCCTTTTAAATTTAAATCATTCATTCCTAAACCAGTAAACTTTAGTGCCCCGGGAGTTTGGCTCTTGATCAACCAACACGTGTTTNAAATATCAACTTTTAAATTATGTTTACAAGTCTATGTATAGGGTAATTCTGTGGCCGAATGGTTTAAGGCGTCACTATCATGTGAAAATAGCCTGCTGAAGACTGGGAGATCGGGGTTTGAATCCCGGTCGGGTCTACTGATGGTGGGTTTTTCTTAATGGTTTGCCAATTTCCTTACACGCATATACGAGTAGATTACCTCTCAAATGCTTCCTTCCTCAGCCTTAACCCACCGGAGTAATTATATTATATGAGTACAAAGTGAACAGGCAGTAAGACTAGGGGGTAAAAAAAGCTATGTAATACATCTCGAAACAGATGTCGCATCGTGGTGTAATTTTATCGCAGAGGGCCATCGTAAACCTCCACCTTCCCTTCCCATTATTACATTTGATTAGATCCTCTCCACTAGCAAATGTTGGTGGATTTATCTTGAGTGTATTCCTTTCATATGTCGTAGTTCACTAGTTTTAAATAATAATAATAATAATAATAATAATATTTAGCACCGCGTCTAACTACCCGTTCGGGTTATACGTTTAAGCACTAATTACGCTAATGGATTAGGTATTGGGAGGGTTAAATTTAGAGGAAGTGAACCCACATTTGCGTGGAGGGAGAGTGGAAAACCGTTTAGGAACCCCCCCCNNNCCCCCAGTTCACCCGACCGAGATTCGAACCTCGATCTCCCCGTCCTCGGCGGTCGAGCTTAACACGACTAGCGCGTTAGCCAACTACGCCACCGAGGCGGGTCACTAGTTTTAAAGTAGCAGATAGTTCTATAGGGTTGTATGACGTGTGGCATTGCATGAAAATTAATATCGCTCCGCTCACTTATTAAATTACATTAATTTATAATTTTCACAGGTTTTATAATGAATTGGAAACAACAACATTCGCCCGCTAGTCGTATGAAGAACGCTGGAAAATAACCTTTGTGCCCTTAGCCTGCGCGGGCAATACCTGCCACAAGTCGTTGCCGAAATCTGAGATATGAAGGAAGAAGAGAATTAATTTGGAGGCGAGGAAAAGAGCGACTCAAGCTTCGTGCCATGTTTGCTTCATAGAGTATTCTCGAAAGGTTGATTTTTCTCTCTCTTTTATTTATTAATCATGTCGGTATTTTAGTTGGTGTGATGCAACCAAGGCGAGCACGCCACCAGAATATAGCTATTAGCACGTGTTCATTCTCTGCCTGTGGATGCATTCTAGGTGCGCGTTCAGGAAGAGATTAAACACTTTTTATAGTTACCTCTTTGTTCGTCAATAAGTCTAGTGATCAGAGTCCCTGGCTACAGACCCAGAGGTTCTTAGTTCATTCCCTGGCGCTTCCAGTTTTTTTTTTTAAAGCAGTGGGTCTGGAACGGGCTGGACTAGTCTCGCGAGGACAAATGAGGAGATACTTGAATGAAAAAGTAGCGGCTCGGGTCTAGAAAAGTGAGATCAACGGCCAGAGGATTCGTTTTGATAACCACACGACACCCTCTATCTGCAGAAGTTGGCATCATTTTCGCCAACAGACGGCGGCATGACTCCATTGTGGGCCGACGTCATGGAGTTTTGTCAATTTTAATAATGTTAAGGCCCAGAAAAGTTGAAGATATTTAAACCCATAGTTAAAAAACGATTTTTACTATAGTTTTGAAGTTGAATCGAAACAAGCCTTTCACCCACGGGAACGCGGACAAAAGGCAAGGGGCGGGGAGGCCAGGGTTCGAATCAATATGGTCCATTTACACTATTTAGTGAGTTTTAAAACTCTGTCTTTTATAAAAATGTTTTAAAACTTGTTAAAAAATCAAATGAAAAATGTTATAAAACAAAAATATATGTAACTTTTGTTTTCTAATATGTTAAATCTGTTACAAGCCTGTTTATAATATGTAGCGAGTTGGCTAAACTGTTCTTTCAGTGGAATTGCAGCCCCAAAAGAATTTTTTTCCCCCTCTATTCGATTACCAACCAAATTAATTAAAGTCCTGGCTTGCCATCCGAACAAAGTTTCTATAACTGCCGTTAGTTCCAAGTTCCCCACCCAACAGGCCATGGTTAACACGTTTAAGATCAGTCAAAAGGTCACTCGCACAACATTTATCTCTCGCGATTAGAGATGGTCGAACCCAAAACCGCCTTTTGACGCTTTTTTTTCCCAACCCTATACAAACCACTGCCGCAAGGAGAACATCTTCCCCAGACGCCATGATGCAGACTAGATAAAACATATTTTAATTTGTTAGACAGTTTTAAGTTTATTTTTTCAATGTTGCGTATATAACAATGTTTTACAACATTCAAAGTAAAGATAACAAGTCACAAAATAACATTTATTTTACACCTTTTTTTCGTTACATAGTGTAAATGAACCTTACAGGATGAGATCTGAATTGTTTCTAACGTTTAACCACTCAAATGTGGGTACACTTCCAGTAAAATTCAACGTTCCCCATCCCTATATCATTGCGAATAGTCCAAAAGGCTAGTAAGAAGCAAAATACGTAAAAAAAAACTAGTTTATTAATTATGACAATACTAATATAGTGGGCTGCGACATGGAGTAATAGAAACTTTATCAGCCTATAAAGAACCTACTGTATGGATTTACATCTCAAGAATCTGAAATCCTTTTCGAATGTATATGGCAAATTTGAGTCATTTTTCAATTGAAAAAGGAAAATGTACAAATTAAAATCCTGTAGGGTCGGTATTGCTAAGAAATATATCCAAATAAATGCGTATAAAATTACTATTAAAATTCTAGACAATGTTACCACATTTTAAATACCAAGGTTTAGCAAGCCCTTTTCTTATATTAATAGTTTTAGAACCAATAGGCCTACACTAATTTTGACCAAACAAAACTAAGAACAAATGATGGGGGAATTTTATTTTAAAATTTCATCAGCCCTAAACGGTTTAATTTATTATCTATTGATGTTACCTCTTTATAAGTTTCCCCGCTAAAATGAATGCAAATCACAAATCTGACAAACTTTTAATCCAACTCCAGTATAAAGAAACATAAAGTTTGGATGAATACACAGTTTCCAAAAGCTAGAAAACAGATTAAAAAAAAGTAATGTCTAAAGAATACTATACTATTAATTTATAATTAATACTAAAGGGCCGATCCACTATCATTAATGCTCGGAAATAACCTTGTTCAACCTATTTTAATAACAATACAATTATTTAATTGAAAGCTTTTTAATCAAATTATTTTTAGCCGAGAGTATAGAAAATCAAATGAAACCTGCAGTCGTTTGGGGTACGATCTACCTCCCTCCCCTACCCCACTTTCCAGGTAACGAGTGACACCACACTACAATTTAGATAGGAAGGAACATTTTTTCGGACAGTTATAAAAATTACAAAAATAATTTCCATATATTTAACCGTCAGGTCAAATGGTCTTGGATTTACTTTTCGTTGATAATATCGCTATCGATAAAATAACTACTAATCAAGTACAATATTATCTTTTTTTATGCACCGCGTCTTTCTACCCGTTCGGGCTGTACGCACGTGTACTAATTAAGCTAATATGTTAGGGGTGAGTAAGGTTGAACATGAAGTGTATCCTCATTTACGTGGGGGGTGGAGGAAAACCAATTACAGAAAACCACATTCTGTACACCAAACCGGGATTCGAAACCTGACCTCGGTGGCCCAGCCTATTGTGAGGCCTTAAATCATTCGACCACCGAAGCAAGTTGTCATTGTTGAACGTAAAAAAAAGGCTGTAATTTCTAAAATTTCGTTCTTTTACTAAACCCTTCTGTAGCTAACCTCGCGGTTAAAAATGGCGAGTGGAACGACCTCCACGCACAGAAATAACTCGGCGTTCATCCCTGGGCAGTCGCTTCTGCCTCCCTAAGCTCCCCACAAACAGAGACGATAATGTAATAATCGTTTCTGTCCGCATCTGCGAGGCGTGCTGTGTGCCGGCCGGTCTCGACTGTTAACATTTTAAAACGAGAGGAAATAGTATTTTTTAAACATAAAACAGTAAACTTATTCAATGAAAACGTTCGTTGGAGTCGTTCTTATCAATCTCAAAGTGAAACATTGTATAAAACCAAACGTTTGCACAAACTAGAATGGACACAAAAACTGTTGGAAGCAAGGGCGTAGAAAGCGTGGGGGTCCGGACCCCCCTGGAATGTGTTGAACCTCCTAAAGGAGGGGGTCCTGTATGCATACATATACTTTAACAAGATATAACTGTTTACTTTGACTACAGTTTAATGTAAATGCCTGCAACCAAATACTAGTTAATTATTATTCTAAAATTTATCTTCAAGATGCAACTTGTAAAACTTCAGCTTATATAATTAGCTCTGCCAACATCCCAAATACTTTTTTTTTGTCTTATTTCAAACTGGTATTGGGAAACAAAGGATGTTTCTTGATATGAGTCGAGTTGTGGGGTCCAAGAAAAGTAGGCAAACATTTTTGCCATCAATTGTAAGATCTTACTTAACGGGAATAGTAACTTAAAAGGATAATAACTGTCATAAATTAAGTCGGCACCTTATATAGGCTGAATACTTGGATTTCACCCAGCCTCTCTTTCAACATACTACATACTTATGCAAAGCCCTATTTTGTAACTATAAACATTTTGAAACCATTTACAAGATTTGTATAGTTCCGCATTAATAGTTAGTACAATGATTAGTGTAGTGAAAGGTTGTGTGTTGTATTGGTTTGTGGCTTTGTAGAAAGAATTCAATATTATAGTACTAGTGGGTTGTTGGTTGTTGCTAATGTAATAAATATTAGTGTTAGCTAATAATTATATAAAAATGTCAAAAAACGTAAACATTATATAGAACTTTTCCCAACGTGGTATAATTTTTTTTAAGTAAATACAGCTTCGACAGTCATGTCATGTCACACAGTACTATTTGAAGTAAACGGTTAGAAATCATCTTGGCTCATACTTAAGTAGATCTTTTGTGCTGTTGAAGACAACACGGTTTGAACCGAACATATAATATGTGGCTATTAAAATGCAATATGTCAAACTAATATTAGACGTGCACGCTGATGACGAGGAGATCGGGGTTTGAATCCCGGACGGGTCTACTGAAGGGTTGTTTTTTCCCTAAAGGGCTTCCCCACTCTCCTTCCAAGCAAATGCGGGTAGATTATCTCTAAAATATTTCCTTCCTCAACCCTACCCCATTAGGGCAGCTATAAAATATATGTATAGCCTAAAAAATTTAAGACGTGGAGATTAAAAAATTGTTGGTTTTAGAGAGCCATTAAGGTGGGACGGAAGGAGATGCGAGAAAATGACAGCATTTTTTTCAGTTTTTATGGCAACACTTTTTTTTTTTTACAAAATAAATAAAATCTTGCTCCAGTACAAAATATAATATAATTTTATTCTCATGTTGATATCAACAGCTGTTGTATATCTATAATGAGCAAGGTGTCATTAGCTAACTAACTTTTTAAACGAAGAGAAAAAGTTGTCATTAAATCCCAGAACACTCTTTACAGATATTCAAGAAATTTTGAGTCACCATGTACAGAAAATTAAATTTTATGCTTTTACTGTAGCAAAATTATATTTACTTTGGCAAAAAAAAAAAAAAAAA
>CABFWB010000104.1:347259-359763 GCA_902151455.1 Timema bartmani | reverse complement strand
GTTTGCCATAAAAACTGCAAAAAAACAGTGTATTTTTCTCGCGTTCCCTTCGATCCCACCTTAAAAAACATGAATAGGTGACACAATGGACTAGTCACAAATTCAGCAAGTCCCTTGAGTGAAACATTGGTTGGAAAAGTTTTGCCACTCCCTGGTTTAGAAATATAAAAATGAATTATTTGTGATATTTTAGGAAAGAGGGAGGAATTAACCCCCAAAGGAAGCTGAGCATAAATTGTTCGACTAGCATTTTTTATAGACAGGATTTTAAAAAACTTCATTTGTTTATAGAGTAGCATATGTCAAGGAAGCTATATATTTTACAAGTAGGTATACAGGTAGATTATATTTCTGAGAAAGTAGATGATATTTCTAAAACATTAGTTATCACTTTTCTATTCCTATTTGGTAGGCTCTTAATGTAGTATTTTACATTCAAACTCGCACATCTTTGATAAAAATAATATGTAATGTTTTAGAATCCAGCATACACCCCTGTATCCTTTTCACCCCCGACACAACCAGTATACCACCAACACTACATTATGTTAGGGTGTAATTATTTATTTATATGGCGAAACATGAAATTTGGCATGAGTGCTCTTTGTCAAAACCGAAGAGAGAAATGTTCGAGGATGAGATTTTTGCATAATTCAACCCCTAAGGGGGTGAAGTGGGAAGAGGGTGTATTTTCCGTATCTTTCAAATCGCTTGAGCTGGAAAGATGAAGCTTGGCAGAAAGGTTCGTTTAAAGTAACGGGCCAGAGGATTTAGGGATTTTTCGAAATTCAACTCCTAATGGGGTGAAACGGAAAGAGGGTGGTTTTCTTTTTATCCTCCAAAGGATAAACGTATTTCCGAAACCGAGTAAGAAACACCAAATTTGACATGAGTGCTCTTTGTCAAAATCGTATATATATGTATTCCAAGCATTTAGGAATTTCTCGAAATCCAACCCTTAGGGGAGTGAAGTGGGGGGGGTGGTTTTTATGTATCCTCCAAACTACTTGAGCTGGAAAGATGAACCTTGGCAGGGAGGTTCCTTTCTAGGCAAAGGACACTGGTTAATTTTTATTTTTCAAAATTCAAACCTTAATGGAGTGAAGTAGGGAGGGGGTGATTTTTCCGCTTCTTTTAATCCGCTTGAGCTGGAAAGATAAAACGTATCATAAAACAATCCCGTGCGAAAAAACGAGTTATTTAGCAAGTATTTAATAAAGCCAAGCTTTACAATTTATTGTTTGTGAAAACTAAAGCTATAGTTATTATTATATACTTTAATTCTAAGTTTTTCAAATACACGATATAAATATAAATTTAATGTTGTGTAGTTGAAAATGTGTGTGTTTATATATCACGTTTGTGATAATGTATATTATGTACAAATAAAATATACATAATATATACTCACAATCACACGTATATAGTATTTGGCCTATCAATATTTATATGCACATAACTCCACTTCAACATGTAATGTTATTTTTCTCTCCATAGTGAATATAAATAATATTTTCCCCATAACAACTATATGATAATTAAATTATATATTCTAAATAAAATTATAATATCTAAAAAGTTTCAAACATAGTTCTAAAATAACGTATGTTGACCTAAGGCTCACAACTAAAAAAAAAAAATGACAGTTTTAATGTAACCAAAGAGCCGCTTTGGTGACCGAAGGGTCTTAAGCGCTACACTCGGTGTAGGCTGGACTGCCAATGACAGGAGGATCGGGGTCCAAATCTTGGTAATTTGTCCTAAGGGTGGCATTTCTTAAATGGCTTTTCCAGTCTCCCTCCATGCACATGCGGGTACACTTTCTATAAAATCAACCTTCCTCATCCCAAACACCTTAGCGTAATTAGTTCATAAGCGTATAACAAAAACGAGTAATAAGAAGCCTTACTAAAAAAAATATTAAAAAATGTACACTATCACGTTAGCTTTCAAGTGGGACCCCCCACCCCTGGAAAAATTTCCTTTCTACGCCCTTGGTTGGAAGCTCTGAATTGATCATATGCGACACTGAGATCAAGGCAGTATGTCACCCCTTTGGTGTTTGGATGGACAGGTAGAGCTGTGCGATTGAGCCATTATCAATAATAATACAATCATTTATTTCACTAATGCAAGTCACTTTGAGTGTATCCAGTCTAGGGGGCAGTTTCCCCCCAATTTGTATGTTGTTAAATTATGTTTGATTGAGTGAATCCCTGTAAGTCTGGCATATCAAACTTGCGGCACGATTCATGATTCTGTGCGTCCCGCGGACCTTTTATGAACCAACATACCATTCGGCCCAATTTGATTTTTTTATAAACGTTAGAGGAATACAACATTTGACACTATGACAATTAAAAATTGGTCATTATTTGGTGAAATCTAGTATGTGAGATTGGTGCACCAAATTTTATTTACTTTTCATCAAAGATGGTTTTCAAAAATGGTTAGATTTGCGCACAAAACATGTACAATATTTGTTAGCATACAGGCGTGTTTTCACTCATGAAAAGTAACAAACGCTCGAGCGATCACATTTACCGATACGCGTGTGTCACATATTTTGAACGTGACTTCAACAAGAGATCCAATCACACACTTGATGCAAATATAAAGTTTCAAATTTTTAGTTAAAAAATATAGGATCTCATTTTATGTAAAAAAAAGTTTATAGCATCGCGTCTTACTACCCGTTCGGTTTATACGCCTATGTACTAATTACACTAATGGTATAGAGATTAGGATGGTTTAATTGAAAGGAAGTACACCCGCATTTGCGTGTGTGAAGAGTGGAAAACCATTTAGGAAAAAAACTTCAGTGCACCTGACAGGGATCGAACCCCGATCAACACGTCTTCGCCAGTCTAGTTCCACACGAGAGTAGTGCGTTTGACCACGTGACCACGCGACCACCAAAACGGGTTTTTATGTAATCTTAATTTTATTTTTGTTGTAGTAAAGATTTTAAAATTGAGACTTTTCCATTTAAGCTGGTGACAATATGAACTTTCTGAAATGCAACCCCCTCATTATTTTCAATGTTCAAATATATAAAAATAAATGTTTATGATTACATATTATATCTGAGAAAGGGGGTGATTAACCTTTTTTTTTAAAGTCCCTGGCGAAATTTTAATCAAGGTAACGTATCACCACAGCTATGAACCAAGTCACTACTAGGTGCACTGATAAAAAAATAAGCGTCAAAACATTTTCCAATGCTTATTTTCTTACACCATTCATAACAATTTTGCGTGACTTGCGGCATTAGCTAATATCTTTACCAGAGTGAGGTAAGGTAGTTTGTTATCAAATACTCGCACGCGACATTTCCTAAATATAAGTAGCTCCAACCCTTTGTATCTGGCCAAGATCATCTCTGTCCTCTATCAAAGCAGATTCAGATGTCGGCCATGTTTACCAACGACAAACATATTTAAAGTAAGTTTATTTTCTACTAAGTAATTGCGTAATATCCTAAATATATTATGCTATTACTTAATAGATAATAAATTTACTTTAAATATGAGCAAACAAAATTTCATAATTCACGCCCTAGCTACAGCATTTTTTTTCTTTTAAAAGAATTTAAAAAAAGAGTAAAAAGATTTTTTTAAATCTAAAGAAATATTGTAAATTATAAATTACATACTGCAAGACTAATAAGAAAGAAATGTGTCGAATATTATTTACAAAATACAATTTTTGTAGTTTGTTAAAAAAAAAAGCCCAAGAGTTTGTAGAATATGGTAAAATGTATCCTTTGGATTGAAAAACAAAAATGCAAATAAATGCATTAACACATTTTTAGTTATCTTGTGTAGGAATAAATTTTTAGTAAAAATGAGGTCAGGCGAATATATTGTCGACGAAAACGAAATATATATATATATATATTTTTTTTTAGCTGGCATCACAACCCAACATGAAGGCGTACTTTTAGTTGAATCGTTTGTGGTGTCTCGACTAAAACAGTTCGCCTTTCAAGTAGTCTCCCCAAAAAAGGACAGGCTAATTTGTTTCTAATGAGCACACCGCCGTTGGCTCATTTCTCGAGGATGTGTAAGCGATCTAACATCAAGCACGTGATCAACACACATATTACAGTGACACTCGCCTCAAGCTCGGCTTTCACGTGTCTGGTTCAAATTAATATTTTCACGCCAAAATATGTCAACAGTTTATAGCCACCTTGGGAAAATTATGGCCCGCGGGCCGCATACAACCCATCGCGTATTTTTATATGGTCCCGTCAGGATGGGCTTGTCCTTTAGCCGGGTCCAAAATTCCGATTACAAGGAGGTTTCAAAATTTAATTATAACATTGTTGATATGTTCAGTATTAAGTAATTCTATTTTACGTCCCTGTTTGATGAAGTGTTTATAATTGTAATATTTTATAAAGTTGGAAAAAAAAGTTGAGACCTTTCTGCGACCCTCAGGAACGGTTTAGGTTGCGATCCAGGGTTTGGGAACCACTGGTCTAAGACGAGAAGGGTATCGTCTGTATACATCAAGTAACGCAAAAAAAAAGTGTTAAATTATAAGATTTCCAGTTTTCTGCACCAGTGCGTGGAGCCCCACGGTTGAGAACCCCGTCAAGGCTCCGAGCAGTTTTGTCTTCCCGGATACGACCCGGTAACTCCAGCAGTGAGGTCAAACTTGCTCGAGGTAGTGACGAGGGCCCCCCCACGCCCAATGAACACGCCAAGTGCGACCAACAGCTCATAAGTGTTTGATAGAAAGTGGGTACGAATAATTTCCCTTTCAAATGACACGAAGACAATGCACCCGAAACGAGGCAAGGCCCCTGGTTAAAAATACAGCATGGATGACAAGGCAGAATTTGCTCACGAGCACTCCATTGAATTAGGATCTCACTTTCAAACAAACCTTTATCAAAAGGTACCAATGGCCATATTGACACAAATGTTCCCCTGACGTATGAATACGCATAGGCATATTAAAAATCCCATCTCAATCTACGGATAACACCTAGCTAATTCCTGATTTTTATAGCATGCCCACTTTCAACCACCAACCGATTGAAAGTAACTAAAATTTGGCATTCTAGATATTAAGTCTTATTTGATTTATTAATTACTAGCTGGTGTACCTGTTCTTCGCACGATCTTAAATTATGTTTGAATAATAATCCTTTATTGGTTTAAATTGTGATTCAAAACACGAAATTATGCTGACACAATGTCAAAAGAGAAATATAATCTGAACATGTTTTAAAAACTGCATTTCATTTGAAGATTAAGTTATAACGTCTCTATTGACAATACTATGAAATATTAGCGGCTCATAATTAATTAAACGGGCTAACGATGCAAATACAATTATAGGTCCTCCCTCTCCCCCAATGTGGCAACATATATTTCCATATTTCAAATGGCGCGATTTCTATGAAAAAATTAGACTGTAGTTTTTTTTGCACCGCGTCTTACTACCCGTTCGGATTATACGCATATGTACTAATTAGGCTAATAAGTTATAAATTAGGAAAACTTAATTAAGAGGAAGTGCACCCACATTTGCGTAGAGGGTCAGTGGAAAACCATTTAGCGAAAACCCTCCTCAGTGCACCCGACAGGTATCAAACCCAAATCTTCCCGTCCTCGGCAGTTTAGTCCAACACGAGAGTAGCGCGTTAAACCACACGGCCACCGAAGCGGGTTAGACTGTGGTTAGTAATACAGCTCGAACCAGATTTATCTTGGCTACAGTTTTCTGCACTATCTATATCTTCTATATTAATAAAACGAAGAGAGTGTTTGTCATGAGCAATTAGCAATATCTATCACACAAAGATGTCTAAATTTAAATATTAATATCAAGTGAGCACATACATGTGTACATTGAAGCTGGAATTTGAAAATTTAGATCAGATTATTTTTAATAAATTAAAAACTGGGTCAGAAGGAATAAATGAAAACTTTTTTTTTTGTCTGAAGTAAAGAAAAGCTTTGCCAGGGGTAACCATGCAATCCATTGCGTGGCTACTCAGGACAACGTCGGGTACGTCTCCTAGTATTTTATAATACAATTGAATCCAAACGATTTAAACAACTTTAGCATAACTTATAAAATACAACAAAATTGAAATTGTGTGATTAATAATAATCAGGGCCCAGATTTTGATGACAAGTCTTCTTTCTTTCGGTACATCACAGACTGTTATGGGTATATACATTCTATTCACGAACCTCTGGTTGTGTAAACGTTTTCCATTGGTGATTATTTAGTCATTTAGGATCTTGGTGTGCATAGTTTTGGAGTAATTTTTACTCAAGTTTAATTCAGTTTAAGACATTTATATTGAATAAGTATATTTTTAACACAATATAATGTTTTGTAAATGCATGAATACTCAAAAGACAGATTTTTCAACAAACAATTAACGAAATGAGAAGATAATGTAGGTGATTAACTTTTTTCCTTGCTTGTATGGTTGTAAAATATACATTTCTGGTGAGATTTTGGAGAGGGTTGCGTTGGGAGGGGGTAACTATTATTTTTGAACCAGATATTTGTATATTAATTATATATTTAGAAGAATGTAAGAGTTTAGTTGTTTTATGCTTTTTTATAGCATACATATTTTTAGTTTGCATTTGTAAAGTGTGCATTCCTTTTTTTATTTATATTTTCAGGCCAATTTAAAAAAAATTGTTGGTCACTTTTTTTTAAATAATTTTATAGGAAATTTGATACATTTTAAGTCATAAAAGTCGGAGTCTTGGTTATAATATTTTGAAAACAATGGAAAGCAAGAGGTCGTAGTGAGGGGGGAGGACGGGAGGGACGTGGATTCGTGCAGCCCTCGGCTCGTGAGCCGTGCAAACATTGCCCCATGGCTTAGACCGCAAGCCAGATTAGCGGGGCAAGTCCCGTTTATTGGTCACGTGTGAGGTATATGTTTGTACCTGGCAAGAAGTGTCCATATACGGGCAAACGCTAGGCTCACCACATGGAGGGGGCGTAACTTTGTGCTCCAGAAACACGAGTCCATCCTACCAAGGACCCTAACCACTTTCACAGAGACAAGCGTGGCGGGATAAGGGAACCAAGAAATAGCCACACTGTGAGGTTGAAAATACCTCCGTTTTTTTTTTTTTAATCTGTGTGTGCGCTCCTTAGATACTACTTGTAGCTTTTTAATAACCACGCTCACAACTGTTCTGTAACTATTTGTGAAAGAAAAACACCTAATTTGTAGACTTGCTTGGTGTACCTATCACCTTAAAATGGACTAATGCAAATAAATATATTACAGTACAGATAATGAATTTGGTTGCCGGCATAAATTTCACTAAACTTTTTTGCCAACACTCAGAATTTGTAAAATTTCTTCATTACTTTATGAGATTCCCTTATTTTATTTTATTTTTTAAATCAAATGATTATATATCAAGTCACGACTTAAAATTACAAATTATAATCCTATAACAAACCCGCTTCTCTTTGTTTAATACATTTTCGCCTGTCATAATGGTACTGACGCAAATTCGTCTGACTGTTGAGATCGGCATTTGTTCAAAATGCACTGCGAGTGTCTGAAAATGATCTGTAGCGGAACCAACAAACGGAAAATCTAGTTTTAATAGTAAACAAGGAAGTCTATAAATAGATAATATCCTAGGATCAAACACCCAAGATACTATTTCCAACATTTATTTTTCGCAGATATATACAATTCTTGTTTACTTAATGACAAAATGTTTATCGAAATACTACAAACCCGGCATACACATAATAAAAAATAAGATAACGTTCGAAGCGTTAATGGGGAAATTAATGACGCGACTGCTAGAGAACTAACTAACCAGTAATGAAATGTTTACTTTCGCGAATTACTGCGCATGTGGCAAATGGGATGGAGATGGCTAGAGAGATTGGATAAGAAATTTAAACACTCCGTTTAATTAAATATTAATCACTTTTAAATATTCTGATGTGATGTAAGGAAATTAATTAAGGTGGTCCTCTTTTGAAAGCGTTTTGACGTGAGAGGTATTGAGATAATTTAATTTGGGGGAGGGGGTCTAAATCAGAAATTTATGACATAATGTTAAGACTTATTATTAAACCCTGAGAAATAAGGACATTGTTGTTTTATAAGGTAGTTGTGAAACTATATTTGTGTAAGAGGGGGGAGGGGGCAAGCAACAAAAATATTTTTTAGGTTTTCTACACTGCTCTCCCCCAGTTAGTGTTAGTAAATTTGATTCTCCTAGAAGCTATTTATAATGGTCCACGTTTAGATAATTTTTGAAAATTATATTCTTAACAGCAATTTATAAAAGTTTTCCCCCGATTTTTTATTTATTTTTATATTCCTACAGGCTATTTATAGAAATCCTTCGAAAAAAAAAATATCTAAATTTTGATGCCTCTAAAAGTTATTTTAAGAAGTGCTCACGAGATAATTTTTACAAATTACGATTCCTCTAATATTTTAAGTGGTCCTCAACCAGATTTTTTTTTAAATTTGGAATGCCCTTTAAGCTATTGATAGTCCCACCTAATTTTTGTTTAGTTTTCGAAAATTATATTATTTTAGAAGCTATTGAAAGTGATCCCCCCTCAACACATCTTACAGATATGAATGCTTTTAGAAGCTAGTTGGAGTGGTCCTTCCCTTGCATCATTTTGACAAGTGAACGCCTCTTTAGGTTATTTGAAGCTTAATACAAGGCCATCTTAAGCTTCATATTAAACACTTCGAAAGATGGGAGAGGAGGGGAAGGGAGGAGGGGAGGGTTGAGCCCCATGCATTGTGTTGTCGAAAAATATTTCCCAAACAAGACTCACCTCCCGGTACGGTTCGTGCGGGAATTTAACTTCTATACAAGACTATTGCATAATTAATTCTACACATGGTTCAAAGACTGCAGCAAAATAGAGATGAGATCAGTAAATAACTTACTCTCCCCTTGAAGAAACATATTAAGTTCGTTTTAAATACAAATGTACAATTATTTATACCATAACTTCCTTAAAATAAAGCGCTTACTAGTGGCTAATATATTTTCAAGTATTTTAGAAATGTAGATTTTTTTTATGGTTACTTAATGGCAGAGTTTTCCCTCATTTTAGCTCAAAAATAAAATTATATGGGGCTCTATAGAGCGACTTAAACCTCTTATAAAATTACATTTGCATCTTTTTCAATCTCTATTCAGTGTGCCCGAACTTGCCTTCGGTATAAGGCGGCAGCAAAATAGCCTTAATAAGAATATGCACTTTTTATTTTATAACAATTTTTTTTTGTAACTTTAAAGTGGGAAGTAAAAGCCCAAAAATAAGTTTGAAATGTACCCTGATAAACAATGAACACATTGCCCACTTAGCATGTTTTGTTTGTGTCTTAAATACATCCAAGCCTACGTTATTGGATGCTCCAAGCACCTAGTGACATTACTTACGGCTTATCAATGCAATAACATTTTCACAATATCCCCCACCCCTCAAAAAAATAAAATTAATGTCACCTTGGCAGTTGGTGTTTGAATTCATGTTCTCATGCATGTTAGGGACATTTGTTTTAATAATAAATAGGTCAACCACCGTCCCATTTTCATAGGAATAACATTATCCGACAGCTAGAATAATAACAATAGCTGCTTTCATGTATTCATACGTTAAGTCATGTGATATACAGCTGTCTCTTTTGATAGATATCAATACATTTAAAATAACATAAATAAATTATTGAAATGTTTTCAATATTTACCGTAAAGAATAAATTTCTAAAAGTTCCTTTCTATCAAAAATTCTACTATCGTGTGCTAAGATTCGTATTTTAGTTTAAACTCTAAAAAATATCATGGCACTTTCTTTAAATTACACTTTTTTGAATCAACCATGAGCATAAGACTTACAAACTAACTTAACTATTATAGTGGACACAGCACCCAAACCCCAAGGAGTAAATTCATCACTGTGAAAGGAAACGCATCAAATTCATCAGCTATATATATTCAGGCCGAAGCTGAAACCATCAGCTAAATATATTCAGGCCGAAGCTGAAACCTTCAGCTAAGAATGCAGAAGCTCCGGCAACCGACAAGTTCAAGTTGTCAAACACAAAAAAAGTCAACTTTCGAGAATGTGTACTAAGTACTGTATATTATTAAAGTGTGACCGACACGAGTAGGAAAGCAATGACCCTTTCGCACGTACGTCTTGTAATGTTTACACAACTCACCGAGTCGTATAACTATTTATTTGCTAAACACATTTAAGTATTTGCTTGTGCTCTTTCCCGAAAGCACCTTACAATATCCACAGAGGCGAAACACAACATACAGTTGTTGAGTACAAAAAACAACATAAGTGTCCAAATAAGAGTTTAAGGTCAAGTAGTTATATAGATATTTTAAATTTTACATAACGTCTCACTAATTTATGAGGCAGGGAAGAGGAAGGTATAATTCAGAGGTAGCGTACCCGCATCCGAGTGAAGGTTGAGTGGAAATATTATTTAGGAAAACGACTCCCAATACACCAAACCAGCATTAACCCCGATCTCTCTGTAAATGATAACCCAATATAGTGCTAGAATTACGCCTTATACCGCGCAACCACCAATGCAGGCGTTGGGAAATCTAGTAAAAGAGGATGGATGCTTCCCAAAGTGAAGCATATTTTTTTATGAAGAGAATGTTTACAGATAGAAACAGAATAAACACATTTTGGCTTACATTTTCAGAGAAGTTTAGAAACGGCCAAATTTAAAAGAATATCAACCCCAAGACTCACCCGCAGTCATAACGCAATTCGCGCAAACCTCTGCCTGCCACCTGTTGAAATAGCTCTCTGGACATTTCACCGCTCTGTGCAGCTAGCGACTCTTTTCAACAAGCGCACAATAGCCGGGCAAACCGTCAGAAGAGTTGAGTAGAAATACTTCAAACACTGATAAGTATTGTAATAGTTCTCACCTAAGTAGTTCCCTCATCGTCAGAGCGAGCGTAGACTGAAGGCAAAGAAGTGTCCGCTGTCCGCGGCGCGGATAACGTAGTCGCTAAAAAGGCGAGGAAGTATTTATTTACTTCACAGTAAACAGTTTTGTTTATCTCAGCTAAAGTGAAGGCAAGTGGTGGAATGGAGGGGTGGGGAGGGGGGGCTACACTTTACCGTTTCCTGGTCATAAGGCAGCCGCCCAAAATAATTATGACCCTTTTTTTTTTTAATTATTACATCACCATGACAAAAAAACGGCCTAATCGAAGAGGTAATGACGAGGAAGGTAGAATACGTGCACCTACATTAGCGCGAAGGGAAGATGGGAAAACTACCGTGAAAAGTCACAGTTCACGTTTACACGGCAGAAATTCGAGCCTCAACGTCACCGTATCCTGTATATTGGGAGACTGATGTCCTAAACCATGTCATCAGCGGTGTAAACTAAGTTAAGTTAGCACACGAGTTTCGAGCTAACAATACAAATTTTACTTTAAGAAAATTGAGGTTTCTATTTTATAAATTTGAAAGTCTCTGACGCCAAAGTTATGGTGAAAAATGATAGCAAAACTTCAGGTAATTATGTCCGAAGGAATAGATCGGTGCATAAAAAAGTTTCGCAGGCTTCGGTTGGAACCGATTAAAATATTAGAGGACATTTGGGAACCTCCTTTTTTTTATATATCATCGAAGCTCTTCTATTCCTAACTAAACCATATTATTTAAACTCTACACTCAAAAGTGTGGCTTGGGCCTGCAGTAATTAATCAATGTCCCAATTGGGATTAGAGTGTGTACAGTCTGAATTTCATAGGAATCCTGTTATTTGAAAACTGGACACTCATGTGGACACAATGGCGGGAAGAAAATTACATTTATATTTGCATTCTTAGTCTGTTAAGTTAATAGTGTGGATATATTATTAGAAGTTTTTGGTAACTTTTCAGTTGGTAAATCAAAGACATATTTCTAGAATGGCAAATTTTAGTGACTTTCAATCGATGTGTGTGGTTGATAGTGGGCTACCTATAAAAATCACGAGTGTAGTAAGTTTTTCTGACATTTGTGTATCGGTCTAAGTTATAAGAGAGACATACGGAGGGTTAAAGAAAGCCTCCCGGATATCCAGTGGCGGAGGGGAGATTGGGGTGATAGCCTCCTCCCCACCTCAACGAAAATAATCAAACATTTACAAACCTAGACATTTTGTAAAGAGTGGTTGACTTCTATATGCAGCTACCACCTTCCTTGTCCTTTCTCCTACATGACCTAACCAGTAACCTGCAGTAATTAGATCAATACTTGGTTTAGTGTGATGACCAAGTATTTGTATTAAAATACTTAGTTTTAATATACTGAAAAATTTTAGGTCTATACACCCTTAGTTTGAACCCTAAAAGGTAGAAAGTATTGACTATGATAGCTACTGTAGCACGCTTACCTTTTAAGGTTCCACTAAGTCGCCCTTAGGGGTGTACAAAACGGTGCGGCCGTAGAGGGCCCTGCGCTCACTTAGGTGAGGAGGGG
>CABFWB010000104.1:329323-346293 GCA_902151455.1 Timema bartmani | reverse complement strand
CGCAAACAAAGTTTACCCAGGGTCCCACGTTTGCTAAGGGCTGCCCTGTAATATAGGGATATAATTATGGTGATCATATTCTATTCTGGAAAAAGCAGGACATAATTTTTTTACAAAAATACTATTTTTATCAGTGTGGTATGCTGTTTATGTGTTACAAAAAATAAGTAGGCAGAGAAAAATAATGGTGTGTGTGTGTGTGTGTTTAAGTAGGCAGAGAAAAATAATGGTGTGTGAGAGAGAGAGAGAGAAATAGGTGAGACACATAACTTTTTATCAAAACTCATTTTTCATTGCTAATTCAAGGTAACAAGGTCCATAAAGTCAAATGAACATAAGTTTCATCGTCGATTTCAAGGAACAAATATTAATGTCCAAATTATTCTGTTCCTACACAAACATAATAAAAGTTAAATTTTGGCTTTTTTTCCTCTTTCATTATTATTTATAAAAAAATTGTATGAAGGTAAATGCTAATAACCTCAAACTAATACTTAAGTGCAAAAATTATAGTATTATTTCACATTATAAGCAAAACAATTCTTTGAGAAAATAATAAATTAGGTAATCAATCTCTTAGGGATTTATGTTAAATAAAATTTGAATACTTTTTTGTAACATAAATACGGCATACCATACTTAAAAAAATAGTCGTATGTGATTTTTTTGTCTTGCTTTTTCTAAAATAAAATATCGTCGCCATACTTTCTTCAAATTAGAGGAAAGGATACGAACGCCTCTGAATACACTAGAATCAGAGACATCAGCAGAGTCAAAGTCGAACTTTAGCTGTCGCGTAGGGCGCTGAGGTTCTAAGGGCGTATTATAACAAAATGTAATGTTTTTAGTGTTTAAAAAATTATTTAATTAAATAAGCTAATAATCATTTCTAAGTAAAATAATTGCATCTTATTATTTAATATTAAGAATATATTTTATCTAATATTAATATTTTTTTTAAATATATTGGTTATTAACAACCACTTTTGTGTTAAAGACATTCTGTGTCGCTTTGTCGGCGAATCACTTTGATATTTAATTAAAAGCTTCCAAAAAATGATAGATGGGGCGGAAACAATTAGACTATCTATGCTGAGGTCTACCTGACGTCCAGGGAAGCTCACCTGAGTGCCATTATCTTCAAAAAGTGAATATTTACTTTTCAACTAAAGTGTTAATTTTAAAGTTACTAATCATCTAAATGTTTCGACCCCACCATGTATTAAGACTAAAAGAACTGAAGAAGGGATCATTATCTTTGCAAACATTTATCATGGGGGGTGGGATGTGGGGTTTATTAAGAGTCATGCAGGGGTGGGGGAGAGGGGGGGCAGTGGTTTATTTATATCATACAGAATACAACTGTGATGCAGCCCGCTTCGGTGGCCGCGTGGTCTAACGCGCCACTCTCGTGTTGGACTAGAGTGCCGAAGATGGGGAGATCAGGGTTAGATTCCAGCCGGGCGCAATGAAGGCGGTTTTCCGCTCCTTCACGTAAATGCGGGTGCACTTCCTCTTTATTAAACCTTCTTAATTCCTAAACTATTAGTGCAATTGGTACATAAGAGTATAACACGAACGGGCAGTAAGACGTGGTGCTAATAAAAAAAAATACTGTGGCCCAAGTCTTTAGTCTCGCCTAGGACGCATGAAATGAAACCCTTCCACTAGCCCTGATAAGTTTCCAAAAACACAAAATCACACACCGAACGATTTTAAAAATATATTTCGAAATAAAGTGTACTAGGAAAAAACAAAGCGCAAGGCAATATATCACAATATCGTGACTAAGACGTTTATCTCGAGAGTACAGTATTAGTTGAATAACGGACGGAAGTAAATATCCTAGTAAGGCAGCTGATAGCCACAACAAAGAGAAAAGACCGTGCCACTTTCTAGCCTGCGACTGCTCATCATACATTCACGTCAACTTCTTCACAAAACAAGACTTAACGGTTAGAAGACACGTGGGCCTGTGTTCTCACTGACAACTGGGTTTACCTTTGAGTCGGTCTGAAAAACTAACTCGCACCGCAACTCACAAACTAGCTTCAGTTGATGTTTCTCTAGAATGCGTAATTTCAGAGCACAGCAGACCCAGTAACGGGAATCGAACGCGGGCCCGTTGAGGTAGGATGAAATGGAACGCAAGTTAAGATCAATAAATAGTTTCAATTTCATAACGCCAAAACTTTTTTTGGGCAAAATAAATAAAATGTCGGTTCAGTAAAAACAAATGGTTTAGTTTTTCTACATAGTTTTTAAGGAAGGGGTTGGTTGGCAACTGGCCAATCTCACAGCAGGTTTCAGTCGATCGTGTGAGAAAAATAAAGTCATTAAAATGAGAGGTACTTTCGAGTATTATTTGAGTGTGACCAAAATAGCCTTTATCGGCCATAATCGGTAACGTTATATGAAAATTAAATAGTTTAATATAAAAATGTAGGTCAATTTTATTTGTTACTAGCAGAAATAAGTACCCGGTAACGTTTTTATTTGCTTCAAATACACAGTAATCACTCTTCATTTTATTTCTTCCGACACAATTTTTAAATAATTTTAAAAAATCAGATCAAAATTTTAAAATTCCGGCTTTGAGTTGCACATGTTCCGTACACAGGGGTAAATAATTTTAAAACTTCCGCCCTCTGCGTGCGGTAAATATCACTTAGTGCTCATAACCTAGAATATATACTAATAAAATGAAGTTTGTTTGTCGAAGTGTGGGGACATAAACACTCGAGGAAGGTTGATTTAAGGGGTGTGCAAAATTTTAAAACTTCGACTTGTCTTTGGAATCAAGTCGAACCGAACGAATATTTTACGTAAAATGCAGGATTCCACCATTATAAAGCTTCGCCAAAAAATATTTAAAGTTAAAACAAGTATTTAAAAAAATTGTTGTTTTTTCCATCACAAATTAATGTTTGGATACAAAAATCGAAAATAAAAAAACTACATTTTATGATAACCTAGTTATCATTTAAATACAAGATATAGGCCTATTAATTATGTTCGTAATAAAACGTTTTGTAAACCATATTTAGTAAATTATCTAAATTCATATAGTTATGCAAAGTGTTATAGGCTAATTTTGTTCAAAATTTCACTTTAAAAAATTTGAACTTCGATTAGGCTTTGGGAATATCTCATATTATTCGATTCAACTTCACTTCGAGGCGAAAAAATTAACTTCACAAACCCTTAGTTGATTTTAAGAAATAAAAACAGATTTATATTTTAAAAAAGGTAGAAAAAAAAAGTAGAGCTGAGAAACGATGGGAGATCGTGGGACCTAAAAGGCCTAAAAAGGTCGCCGACCCCCTGATCTTTATAGGCATGAGTATTGGGGCATTTGATCATAACCTTTTCAAATCAAAATTTAAAAAAAGTCCTGTTCAAACTACACGATGACCGTAACAGAAATATAAAAACCTATTTAACTAAAATGTATCTTTGACGCGATGTGTGTTTGAAATCTTACATTCTTTTCAGCGTCTCCTTCGCGAGAAAAGATTAAATTGATAAAGAAAAGATGCCTTTGAAAGTGATTACATCACCAAGATCTGATCAATCTCGTGAAAACTATTCCCTAAATAAAGACAAGCCGTTGGTGTCTTCTGGCTAAAAGTTGTTTCCAAGGACAAAAGAGTTGCGACTGTACAGAAAACATTCCCCAGCACGACTGACAACTACAGCTAGTTATACCAACATACGAAGGACGTACCAACACTGCTCAATATTAACCGTGACTCATGGGGTTACGTATGTAATCAACAAACGTGTGCGCGGTAGGGATAGAGGGGGAAGAGAGTTGCGAAACAAAAAAAAAAAAAAACAGTTGAAATTATCACTTTTAAACAGGTCAGAGTCGTGCCAAATGATGAAAACATTTTATATTTGAAGGTCATTATTATTGGAGCCCAACATTTTACAAATGAATATATTTTGCAACTAAATTCCACCAGCCAAAATACACCCTGGAAGCTAGCAAATTTACAATGACGTGTTACACTATGGTATAGACTTGCTTTTTGTGATCACTAAGAGCAAAGGTACATAATTTTAGCTAGAGGTGCGGCAAAGTTTACATTTCTTAAATATATATCTTTATTATTTACCAGAAACATTGGCAGATTCGTTTAAAAATTAAAAATATATTAATATCAAAAATTAGAAAAAAATCATATCATTCATAAGATTAATTTAGTCACACGTACTAGAACCCTAAGTCACTCGACTCTAAATGAAACGTGAGACAGGCATTCATGACAATATATTTCACAATATGCAATATTCACGATGACATTTTGTAACAAATACTTATATTCTTTGAAAACTGAAATTATCACTTAATGGCTTGTTTCAGGTAGGTAAAAAAAAAACAAGCTTTTCTAAATTATAGCAAAATTACCTTTTGTATAATATGGACTCTTGGAAAACTAATCAAATGTAATTTAGACAGGAGGTTTCCTTGTATTTTCACCCAGATTTTCACGTCATGTTGTTAGGAAGTCGTTCTGGAAGGCCTTATTCCGTACCTCAATCCTAGTATTACACTAGGTCTTACATAATGTTAAAAGGAAGAACGTTTTGAAAGGCCGTATATCCTACTATAAGGTAGTATTTTGGAACAAAATAAGGCCTTCCAGAACGGCCTTTTTACCAAAATCAGGGTTATAATTAGCTTTACTGATGGCAGCCACGACAAATGATTAGAGCCCGACTTGTACGAAAGAAGGGATGTACATAATCGAGCACTAAACAAGTCTGAGTGAGGCAAAGATACCGGTCAGCCAACTCTGTAAATGAATGGAGCCGACCACACTTGAAGGGATGGAGGGGGGTAGCGCTAAGTGAATGAAACCGGACTAGAAGATCCACTTTAGTTGTTGCACAGCTGCCGGCCCTCACCTAGTCCCACATATGGGCCGGTCAACAACGCTGCTTACGCCTTTCGAAGAAACTAAAAAAGAAAGCGAATAGTACTAATACTTATGTATATTTAAAACAAAGGCTTTAATTCACCGAGATTCACTTTTTTCCCTAAGAAATGTAGTTTAATGTTACTTTATAGTAGGATTTTGGTATGAAGGACCGAGTCTGACAGTTATAAAAGTTAATAAAACGCCTTTCATACATTTATACACCTTGTAATGTAATATTCCACTGTGCTTTTTTTTATATAGCCTACAATAAATTACCGATAAAACAACACTAACCATAAAATAGAATGTTATTAAAGTTCCTACTTACTTGAACTATACAACGTTGGGTTCTGTTCAGCTAATCTGAATTAAATATGGTTGTACTGAATTACTAAACTAAAACAAATGATGTTTGGAAACAGTTTTAATTTCTTTTAGGGTACCTCAAAATATCCGGAAGAAAAGAAAAGACACAGGGGGAAGATTTTTTTTTACTTAAAGGAAAAAAACTGTTTGTGCGTGTAGACCGAGTACATAGTCTGGATTAAATATATTTTTAAAAACATGTTGTGGATATCATAGGTATATGCACAAACATTTAAGCTTATTAGAGTGAGAAACGAGATTATCATAAAGGTAAACAATTAAGGTACCTAAGTTTATTAATTATGTATTTTTTTAAGCGCCACGTTTTACAACACGTCTGAGTTATACGCCTATTTAACTTACTAATTACTACACTACTGGATGACCTGGCGGTTTAGGGTTAAGGTGTCAGACTTCTGTGCTATAGGTCCGGGGTTCAATCCTCGGTCCCGGCACAGATTTATCTGATTGCCAAACCCTTCCCTCACCTCTGACAAGAGGTGTATTGATCACAACTTATGAATGTGTGGAGTGCCAGGCCTCTACCGTGGTTCGGATCCCACGTTAAACTCTAGGTCCTCCATTTCATCTCACAATCACCCTACCATTACACATTAGCGTAAGTGCGTACAACCCGAACGGGTAGTAAGACGCGGTAATAATAATAATAATAATAATAATAATACACTACTGTCATACGGATGAATAAAGTTGAATTTATAATAAGTGTAACTGTATTTGTGTGGGTGAAGAGTGAAAATTCATTAAGGGAAAACCATCCTCAGTAGACCCAACCGGAATTCAAACCCCCATCTTCCATCTCTAGAAGTCCAGTATATTGCGAGAGTGGCGCTTTATATCATGCAGCCAGGGTCATGTATTATGTTGAACATTTAAACATCCAATTGTTTAAAACGATTCCCTTCTTTGAAAATTTTCCAAGCCATTNCTAAAACTGGTCAAGCAAGTTGATTCCGCGGATATTAAGTTCTCCGACATGTTCCCACCTCAATTGGCCTCTCTTCCAGCAAGATTTATTGGCGATTTTGGCTAACCACAACATACTCTGTAACTAAACGGCATACGACGAGGCGTAATTTTAAAAATATGCAGCAGAATTCATCAGAAGTGAATGGGAAGTGCACATGGGCAATAATATAACCATAATAACCATCCTTATCAATGGAAAAAACACAAATTCACTCTGGGAGGGGTGGTAGACACCCAATTAATAATGTATATATATTATTCCTTTACATTTTAATACGATAACTTTAGAGGTACTTTAATTAGGTATAACAATTTAACTTTTTAATATATAGTCGTAAGCCTGAGTCTTAAAATGTAGCCAAGCAACCGACACATCTTCAATGCTGTTATATATATATTTTCCGTACAAATGGACATTAGAAAAAAAATATTGGAAAAAAATTTTTTTTTTGTGGTCAACATTGATAATATTTATCAAAAGTGACTGCAGCAGACCACATAACTTGACGTATGAGTACGTGAAAGTAGGTATATGAACTATTATAGCTGTCATATATCCATTAGTTAGAAAATTGGGGTATAGTTATATGTCACATGTTTATTGAGATTTATTTATAACAAAATCGTTATCTTTAAAAATGTGTGTGGCCAGAGGGGGTGTACCCAATGCGCCCTTTCTCTTTACGCTCCAACTGCACCCGGCCAGGATTCGAACCAAGTTACTATCCCACCTCCTTGGTTACATCTTCCTAGAGTGCTGAGCACTACGACAATCCTGGCGGACACTTTATGTTATTTCCCGCACTTAATTCAGCAATGAATTAAATATAAGTCAACTATAACCGAGTGAGCGACCAAATATCAAAGCCACTATTAGCAACAACAATGGAAATCCCGTTTCAGTGGCTGAATGGTCTAAGGCGTCACTCTAGTGTTAGACTGGCCTGTTTATGACGGGAAGATCCGGGTTTTAATCCTGGTCAGGTCTAGTGAGGGTGATTTTTCCTAAATATTTTCCCCCACTCCTTCCACGCAAATGCAGGTAGATTATCTTTAATATGCTTCCTTCCTTGTTCCTACCCCATTAGAATAATTATCATAAATAAGTATAGTCTGAACAGACAGTAAGACACAGTCATAAAAAAAACTATCATAAAAACTTGTAGTTTGGTAGAAGCGCAGGTTTTAAGCGATATTCAAGTACAAACGCGTGTTCAGAAGAGAAGCAAGGTATGATAGTTATTTTCATATTATAAGTTTAGTTACTAAATCAATTACAAAAACACATCGACCGTGAGTATGGGTCAGATGAATAGCACATGTAATTTTTAACTATTGAGTTACTCATGGCTAAGCTTGTTCCTATGTCGCTCTTACTATAAGCCCTGCTAGCTCCTATGATAGGGGTGAAGAGTCGATCAATGTCATCAGAACCTTATCTGCCGCCGACAAACGAACACAATGCGCCAACAGTGAGAAGAGCTGCCATCTAAAGCGTTGTAACTAAAATATACATAGCGTAGTTTTTAAATAAAGAAAACAAATTTTGACAAAATTCCAGGACACCCTTGCCAGATATTCAAGATTTGTTGATATTAACATGTGCAGAAAACTAAACTCTTATGTTGCCAATGGAGAATTTTTTAATTTATTTTGGCCAAAAATTTCAATCCTAGAAAAATTTTAAAAATACTTGTGCTCCCTTCGGCAACACCTTAAGGAGTTACAATCCAATTTTTAAAGGAAGGACTTGACCTGGCAGCTAGAAAAGTTACAAGGTCTACTTTAGGTATTCATACGTGAGGTCATGTGATTTCCAGCTGTCTATAAATAGTATTAATGGCTATGGCATTATAGTAATATAGCAAAATGTTATCAATATCTACCGTAAAAAACATATAATTTCTAAAATACACTTCCTACGAAAATTGGAATTTAGAAAACGATCCATTTAAGATTACCCTTATAATTTTATAAGCCAAACGTTAAATTTGGTTAAGGCAACTTTAATTGTACTTAATAGCCATCGAGATGATGGTAATACGACGCATAACTCTATTGTATCTTAAATTAAGGTGAGCAGGACATGCATCGAGAATGGGAGATTCTAGAACCTTGTTCAGGGTATATACTGGCAAAACCAATGGGAAGACCTAGACGCAGATGGGAGGATAACATTAGAATGGACCTGAAAGAGATATGGTGTAATGAGGTGGACTGGATAGAACTAGCTCAAGATAGGGATAGGGTATAATGAAGTGTACCAGATAGAACGGGCTCAATATAGGGATAGGTAGCACAATTTTATAAGTGCGACAATGAGCTTTCGAGTTAACAATGCCAAAGAGTAATTAAGTAAAGAGAGCAAATTTAGCTCATTAGAATAATACATTTCAGTTCATTTAACAGCTTCAATTCGTCGAACGCTATCGTCACAAACTTAAATACGTTTCGAAACTCCCTTAGTATGATGTTTTCCAGACTACCACCCTTCCATCATCCAGAAAGGTTACCCTCGACGGATGTGTCGCGCCAGAACACGGAAGAGTGGGTGATAGTGGGGTGGGGAGGGATTCAGCCCGTAAACAAATGAGGGGGAAGTGCGAGGGAAATGCCGTAGCGGCGATCAATGCACGCACCGATATCTTCCTTTATCAACTACGGTATTATTTTGAACCGCTGTGCAGTCACTCTAAAAAAAAAAAAAGATGGAGAGAAAAAACTGTCCTAGCGATATTAATGTACATAACGATATATTTCACACTCTACTTCGGAGTTATTTTGGGCCACTGTATAGTCAACCTCGCAAACAATGCCAAGGAAAGGTCACCCAACCCTCATTTAGTACAGTCAGCTACCGATTGATTGCAGGTCGGAATCTATTTGTTGCGGAACCTTTTTAAAGTGAAGGATTTAACGTGCCCATTCAAATCAGACGGATTATATCAGCACACGACTTACAAACTAACTTAACACCTAATGCTATAAAACCAGCCTTAATCATTCCGGTAGAAAGGAACTTTTAGAAAATAAAAACATGAAACAAATCAACTTTTTTCCGGTCAACATTGGTGACATTCTACTTTATTATATTTACTGTGTTTGTATTATATAATATATTATATTAATGACATTATTGATTAAAAGCGACAGTTATAGATTACATGATTTTACATATATATTTTCTTTTATTTGAGATATTTAACGTGCACTTTCTGAACCGACTGATTATACTAGCAAACGTTTAATAAGCTAGCATATCTAGTACAGACACGACATCCAGTCCCCGGCCGTTAATTTATCACTGTGAAAGGGGAAACCCACATTTCACCAATGATACTTTTTCGGTCATGCCACGAATCGAACCCAGTACCCTTAGCTCAGTAGAGAGAGACGCTACCAAATGAGATAAAGTGTTGCACCAATTAGATTTATGAAGATTGATGTTAGCAAATTAAATAAAATAACAGTAGAAATGCGCAAATGAGACTGTAGATATTTAATGATTGAATCACAGAACGAACCCCTATGCAAATAAATATATTTATTAGCTCAACCCTTGGCCGAACTTGGGTTTGAAGGGAAATTAAGTAAACTTGAGAATAATTTGTTGAGAAACGAAACGTTAAAGCTTCTCTTAAAATATTTTATTATTATTATTTTTGATTATTATATTACTATTATGCACCGCGTATTACTACCCGTTCGGGTTGTACGCACTTACGCTAATGTGTAATGGTAGGGTGATTGTGAGATGAAATGGACCTACAGTTTAATGTGGGATCCGAACCACGGTGGAGGCCTGCCATTCCACACATTCCCAAGTTGTGATTAATACACGTATTGTCAGAGGTGAAGGAAGGGTTCGACAATCAGATAAATCGGTTCCAGGACCGAGGATTGAACCCCGGACCTCCAGCACAGAAGTCCGACACCTTACCCCTAGACCGCCAGGTCACCCAAATGAATAATTGATCAAAATATTTCAATGAAATAACACGATTTTTAGATAGGCCTTGTTTCCATATGAAAAACCTAGCATTAATGTATGGCAAATCAATTTTCCTGACAATCAAAACAGTATATCATCGTGTTACAGAATCAAGGAACATAATCGCCATCTTTACTTACTAAAGACGGGTCTCCGATGTTAGATTTTAGTTTTAAAATTAAATTAATTAAAACTACTCAAAAAGTGGTACTGCACACGAGCTTATAATAAAAGTATTTTCTTATGAGTTTGTTGAAAAATACCATTTACAATATTATGTTTGAACAATAACTAATTATTTCATGGATTTTCAAATCAAGAATCTGACCTAGAATGGTTAAGATTGTCCTGATTTAAGTGATGAGCTATATTATATTTATTGATGAATGCCATAGTAAAGTTAGACTGAAGATTTTATTTTCCCCTTTATCAATGGTTTATATTTTACCAATTTTTTCCTGAACACTTTTTTAAACAATACAACTCGACAAAAAATTGTGAAAATTGATTTTAAATTTATCGCACCATTTATCTTTTTGTTTTTAGAGCTAATTTAAGGGTGCACAAGCGAGTTTTTAGTGGCTTTAAATCATGTTTAACTTCTAAATTTTCGTGAGGCCATCTGTTCTGTCTGATTAACAAACTTGTGTTCTAAAATAATCATCCTTGGAACCATATTACCTAATATGTTCATTGCTGTATAAAAATACTGACAATTATTGAAATTTTAATTATGTATTATGTAAAACCTAAATAAATCTCAAATACAACTAAAATTGTTGAAATATTAATGAAAATTTTTAAGGAAGGCCCAAATAATATGTATTTTTAACAAATGATGGTAAATTAGCCGAATATAAATATTTTACTAAAAAAAAACATTATTCAAGAGTCACTTGTCGTAAAACTCGCATTTAATTGAAGCGGCTATAGCCATTTACCCTAAACTATACGTGTTTTATAAAGTTTCATGGAAAAAAATTTACCCAATACGACGCAACTACAACCCAATTTTCCAAAAAAAGCCTTTTAAAAAACTTTTTTTCATATTTTTTTTTGCGGATTATTTATTTTTAACATTTTACTAATATTATTAGTATTATTTTGTTGGTATTGATATTATCTAACTAAAGTGACAGCTCCAGAACACTTGAACGAATAACGTGAAAGTATAGCAATTTTTATAGCGGTCAGAAAATTTGACTGCACTTAAGGTAGGGATATCGGTTACGCGTGAAAAGGTCAGTGTATTTTGCAAAACTTTTTTTGCTCAAAATAAATACAATATTGCTACAGTAGAAACACAGTTTAGTTTTCTTTGGATAGTGATTTCAACGGTTATTGAATATCTTTAATGAGCATAGCGGCACTAGATTACAAGCTTTTTTGATGAAGAATAAAAGTTGTCATTAAATTTCAGGACATCCTTTGTAAATATTCAAAAAGTGTTAAGGTCACCATGTGAAGAAAGTTAAACTCTTTATGTTTCTAGTGGAGAAATATTTTATTTACTTTGACAAAAAAAGTTTTACTATAAAAATTTCAAAAACAATGTCCTTTTCTGGAGTATCTTACATCCCCACCTTAACATGCGCTGTAACATTCTGATAATATCCTCCAAGTAAAACGTTATTTCAGTTCAATACACAGCGACATGGATCGGTAGCGGTTGCGACTAGTCTTTAGAAAATGAGAAAATGTTTTAATACTTGTGGATAGCTACAATATAGAGATCTAAACACTTTATAGAGATTAGCAACAGTTCTATTTTAATAGAAAGGGGTTTGTTAGAAAATACAAACCTTTCTTCAGCCAACATTGATAACACTTTACTATTTTATTTGTGTTGATTTATGGGTATTAATAATATATTTAAAAAAAACTACAGCTACATACTACATGGCCTGATGTATGAACACGTAAAAATAGATATTGTAATTTTCATTCGTCCTATGAAAAGTGAACTGTACCAATATATCCATTTCCTCGGCGAGAATGAAGACACAAAAATAACGAAAATGTATCATTCAACAGAATATAAACAGCACTTAAATGTTAGTCGTTCAGTTAAAACCCTGACTGTGCCAACCAACTCAACGATTATGCTGAACGATGAACAACGCAGATAACCGAAGTGGATGTCAGCTCAAATGGACGAGTCCAGACTTCAGCAATTTAATAGATAGTTGTATCTCAAATAGCTACGGTCCCATTTTTTAAGGAGGGCTCTCTTTGATAGCAAGTGATTAGATATTTCACACATTCATACAATGTGTCATTTTTTCTGTAGCCAATCACATTATAAATATAAATAAATTAACACAAAAAATATAATAAAAACTTTCCATTTTTCCTGCAAAAAAAGTTTGTATATTCTAAAAGGACCCTTTTTTATACAAATTGGCCTGTGGATTAGCCAACATTGACAATGGGTCACATATTTATCAGGAGAGCATCCACGAATTTATGACAAGGGGAATAAGGGAGGAGGGTTCAAAATTCAGACTAAGCGGGCTAGGCCCTATGCCAAGGGTAATGGTTTAGGGAGATTTTAAGGGGCAGGGTTACAGAGGCTTTTATTGTTCTATATAAATCAACACAAGTACACAAAAGCCAGCTTTGAAAATAGGATAGTTCTAAAGCGGTATATTACTCATTTAAACAAAGGTACTTTTGATTTATAGTCAGCCTTCAGGACGGGTAGGGGTGGGGAGAGAATTGATCGAGGGAGACGCGTACCCCTCATCCTTCTAACGGCAGTTACGCCCCTCCATGAAAGTAGTTCTAGTAACTTTTAGAATTGCCAGATTTACGCCAATAATTAGGTCTATTATATTTACGAGTTACTAGTTAACACCCAGAAAAATAGGTTGGTAGTATATTATTTTTTTAAAAAAAGACGTGATTTTCAATAATATACATAATATAAAAATATGGGAGGTTTTTGGGTTTTAACAGTGGGTATGTGAAACACAAAATAAGTTTCCCTATCGTTTTAAGGAGTTTATTTAAAATAAAAACTTATGATTTTAGTAGGTAGTAACATTTAGAAAACAAATAATTTTTTTCTGACAATACTGATACCATTTCACTATATCATTAATATTATTTGATCGGTACGTATTGGAAAATGACAGCTGCAGACAACTCGACGTACATAATTATATGAAAATTGTTTAAATAACATTTACAACTGTCAAAAAACACTTCCTCCAGTCTAAATCGAACTGTAATTAAAATTGAGAGGCTATAATATATTTACCTAGGTGATCCAACTTATTTTAGATGGAGGATGTAAACATAATTCCCTAAGATTGAAAGAACCACTACATTTTACAAACCTTGAAACACTATTCAAATTAAGTTCTTGTTCCTTTAGGGTCAATGTTGTACTAGATGTGAATATGTGTACTCATGTTAGAATGTGTATTGCCGCCAAGAGATCTGGTAGGGTCCCTTTAAAATTAACACAAAACGTAGAAGACGCAGAGTTTACACACGCACACGCGCGCGCGCGCGCACAGCTGATTTTTTTTTTAAGAAGAAAACCACCCGCACTAATGTTAGCCCTTGTATGGACGGCAAATCATTCACACACAGCTCGTCTTGAGGCGAGAGCCACTACTAGCCGTTACTACGAGTACAACTCCGCCACATTGAGTCTGGCATGTCACTCCTCTCCGACATTAGATGCTGGGGGAGAGAGAGAGAGAGAGAGAAAGGAGGGGGGATTAAAGAGGCATGAGCGCGCGCAGGTGGTCACAGCTACACTGCAACACTCAATATTTCACCAAACTTTTAATAAAAAAAAAAAGTGCCGGCTTTAAGACGACCCCATATTTCACGCAGTAAAAATATTAGAAGGGGCGAAGCCCTAGGAAAATTCGGATATCGTACTCTTTATCTACAGTAACAAGTCCCGGCGCAGATTTATCCGATTGCCGAACACTTCCTTCAACCTCTGACAAGACGTGTATTAATTACAACTTGTGAATGTGTGGAATGCCAGGCCTCCACCGTGGTTCGGATCCCACGTTAAACTGTATGTCCTCCAATGCATCTCACAATCACCCTACCATTACACATTAGCGTACAACCCGAACGGGTAGTAAGACGCGGTGCTGCTGATAATAATAATAATAATAATAATAATAATAATAATAATAATAATAATAATAATAATAATAATAATAATAATAATAATAATAATAATAATAATAATAGCAGCAGTGTCGTACCAAGAAATTTACTTTCTTTTTGGGCAATGGGTAGGTCAAGGCCGTAGCAAAAATTAAATATCGTGTATGGAGGAGTATGGGAATCACCACAAAATACAACAATCCCATCCCTTCCTCCCAGGGTACGAACCATGTAAACACATAATTAGAACCTTTAAGAAATCCCTACATATTTGGTAAAAACTTTTCATTTTTTAAACTATATTACTAGTAATTTAGCTTTTTTATGTAAATATTTTTTTGTATTAAGTTTATTAGTTTGTATATTTATCATCTTTTCTGTTTACCGCCTTTTTAAAATTTATTTTCGTTTGGGTGGTACATGCACAGTGTTGCCAACTGTACGATCTGGATAATACTTTTGATATAATTTCACCACTTGTACAATCCAATTTTAGGATATTTTCTAAAAGTAATATCCTGTGACCCTGCTATAAAGTAACAAATCTTACATCAATTATTATTGTTTTTAATAATCGGCGGGTTCATCAACATGCCAGAAAGTATTATCCTACCGGCCTAAATACAATCCATTTCAGGTCCCATGTACTATCACTAAAGATATAGAGTTGGCAACACTGGGTACATGTGCTAAAGCGTTTTCGCGCGGGATTTTGGAGCAGTACTTGTGGTGTTTGGTTTGATAGTAGACTTTTGTTAACACTGCAGCTCAACTTCACTATATTTATTGTTTCAGTGAGCACCTCTCTAATAGAACTTCTAAATTAATTTATGTGCGTGAATTTAAGAAACGTGTCTGTCGTTCAACATCGCACGACAATCCCAGGTAAGCCTACATAAACATTTCCATTTTTTCGCCAGACCATCACTACCTGGTAGGACCACACCAGAAGCACTTATTTTGATATCGTATAATTTATATATCTATTTAGTCTCTTAATACCTCAACCCCCAAAATAATTCGTTTAAAGGTGTTGATATTAGCTATCAAAAGTGACACCTGCATTTCACATGAATTTAGTTTCCAAATGTATTTTTTTTTTTAATTCCTTGACTTTTTTTTAACTTTCAAATAATGTCCTAGAGTTTTGCTCTAGTTGAAAACTTGTTCGCAGACTTTAATGTAAAAGACACTGCTGTCTTTTGTCCTAGACAGATTGATCAAACTTTGTTGGGGGACGCGTACGTGTTGACTGAATTACGTCACACCCAAGTAACACACGCAGAGTATCATCATCATCATAACTCTGCATGTCTTTCCTAGTATCGGCCTCGTCGTGCACACACAAGTTTCTCCTCGAGTACAATCAGTTATAAGGAAACACAAGCAGGGACAATACATGCACCCAACCTCACAACATTAAAAATTAAAGAATATATTTCAATGACAAAGCTAAGTGAAACTTTTATTGCATTTTTTTTTTTAGAAAAGTACAACTAAATTTTTGTAGGATTTTTATACTAGTGTGTTAGGGTTTAGGAAGGTTGAATTTAGAGGAAATGTAACCACATTTATAATGAGGGATAATGGAAAACGATTTAGAACAATCCATCCTCCATACACACTACCAGTTTTCGAACCCTGGTCTCCCTGTCATCGGAAGTTAAGTCCTATTGCGAGGCTGACCTCTCCGAAAATTTGGCCACAATGGTGGGTCTTTAAATCAAATTAATTAACCCTTTCACAAGCAGGGTTGTATCCAAAAATGTATTGCGAAGAGGTGGAGGGGAGGAAAAGATTTAGTAGGGTCCTACTTGCTTGGGGTCAAGTCCCCCAAGAAGGGATGGATAAAAATTGTAACATAAAATCTTTCTTGAATTTAACATTAAAGTTTTTTATTAAATGAATAAGACAAACAACCCCAATGTTTTAAAACTCAAATAAGCTACTAGACTAAGCATTGAGGAATACAAAAAATTATTAACAATACCTAGAGAACTGGGTGGAATGAGGGGGTTTAGCTCCTAAAAAACTACCGCTTGGTACAGTCCTGTACCCAAGAAACGCATCTGTAGACTAGTGAGCCAGTACATCATTTTTACTGGTACAGGATTTTTTTGTGTGTTTTACAACCTAGTTTTAGTTTAGCTAGTGTATTGCTGAGACTCTCGCTTTTATCTTAAAATAGATAAATCTACTAAAAACTGGTAAGTACCTATGTGAAACTAAATAATATTACACACTGTGACAAAAAACATTTCACCAAAGAGCATAAATGAAATAATATACACTGTTACATAAACATTGAGAAAAGTGTATCCCTGCCCACCAGAGAGCATAACAATACATTTCAACCATCAAAATAACTCTATATAGCTGCAGAAATATGATTAAAATTGGAGGTTTCTCCTTTGTAAAGTACTCTTTTTAAGTAATTTTCATGGGAAAATGAGAATTGCCATATTTTGTTTGTAATGTTAAACAGTGCCTAGATACAAAATTTAATCAAAAATAGTTGGAAAGGATTTAAAGAATATATGTATATATATATATAT
>CABFWB010000104.1:302346-329283 GCA_902151455.1 Timema bartmani | reverse complement strand
ATATATATATATATATATATATATATATTTATGCTCTTCAGTAAATTACCCTTAATTTTAGGGTCTAATTCCATAAACCCCTTTGGGGAGCCCTACAAAAACCCTAGATACCAACTTTTAGCCCGATCGGTAAAATAGTTTAGGCCCTAGGCCAAGATACAAACACAGAGATAGACAGCATTGCGAAAACAACTTTTTCGGTTTCCGGGAGTCATGAAAAATTGACATTTATCAAAATCTCAAGTTAAAATTTTGTTGACGATCACAATACAACAGTCGAGAGCAAGTAGAAATACAGATAATACACATTTTGTAGTTAAGTGTGCTAGGTACTACTTATATTTGGAGCTAGGATTTTTATATAATTATATATTTTCAACCTGCTAGCTATAAATGTGAAAAGCAAAATGTCATTGACTTAATTGTTTGGGACTGTATTTTTAGTTTTAATTTTACATACTTTACTGAATTTAACATATTATCAAAGATTTTACATAAAATTACATATCATGCGTGTTTTATTATCGCGGTATTTTTTATGTATTTTTTGGTGAAAATACTTTTAAATGGCGAGTCACTAATATTTTGGTAATTTGTACTTTTATAAAGGAACATATACAACTAAGGGATGGCAGTGAGTCAATTCCAATTCAGCTAAGCTGGCTGGTCAGGGGAAGTTGCCATAAAGTAACTTTGTGTCTGATGTATCTCATGTTGTCGACCACTAAAATGAGTGATACAGTTGGATATAGCAAACTTTCAATGTGCTTAAGATTTTTACTATAAATATAATATTGCAACTATTTATAATAGAAAACATCTCATTAAAAACTTTCCCAGGATGAGTCTAAGAGTTATGCATTAAAAGTAAAACCAAATTAAAGCTCTAATAATTAAAATATGTAGTAATTGGAAACATCATAAAAAATAGTCATTCTAGCAATTTATTATAAATTATTAAATTTGAGATGAGCTGAAACTTTCAACAAGTTGTTTCTATTAGTCATTAAATAATAATAATCACTTACATTTGGTGAATAAAGTGTTATGTTTCTATTGATTTTTTTACACAACATATTTGTAGGCATTTTATCTTCCTAATTTAAGTTTTATTCTTTCGTACATCTTCTCTTGTTTTTGTAAATAGATAAATAAATAAAAAAATATATTATATATATATATTCCTGAATAGTTTTATGTAATCTCTTTTATCTCTTTGGTAAATTATACTTTAGAATAACAAAACATATCTTATGTTTAGTTCATAATTTGTTTGTATTAAAAATAAATATAAATTATGTTTACAATTATTCTACCTCTTTAATTCCAAAAATACGATTAACAAAATATGTTTAAATTTGAGATGTAGCCTTGACCAGTCAAATTTGAGTTTAAGCTTGGTAGCAAACTATAATCATAATGGGATTTTCTAAGGTTCATATTTATAAATATTTTATCTAATTAAAATAAATGGATTACATATTAATTGAGATGTACAGTGGGCAAAGATAGTTTAAGGATGTAAGATTTTTAAGAAACTCACTTGAACAAAAAGTTATATTATTTACGATTGCAGGCCTGAAGATTGAAAAATACTGGAGAGAACTAAATGATAGAAGACAAACATAAACAAACCATAGAAACAATTGATGAAAAATGCATGCCACTCAACTTAACTTGCATAACCTCAGAAAAAATCATCAAAAATAGCTCTGAAATTAATACTTCTAGATTGGAAGCTGGACATTATTTTTATGTTTTCTGAATATTTTGCACTTTCCATTCAATATTTACCAATTATTTAAATATACTTTTGAACACAAAACCTGAGGCAGGTTTTATCGAGTATGTTACAAAAACCAAAAGCCAATACTATATTATTTTATAGACTTTTGATCCAAATTTTTGATAATTATAAATATCTATAAACATTTCTGAAAACAAATAGTATCCCTGTCCTCATGTTTTGTGCCTGTGAGTGTTTAAACAAGGATATAAATAGTCAGTCTTACCTTTCTTTGTGGTATTTGTTTACAGGTTTCCTGCGCTGAATCCCGGCCTCATTTCGAATGATTCTCCGCACCTCCCTGCCACCCGACGAAGACGTCTCTCCATCAGATGTCGGAGGAGTCGTTTCGTTCGTCGATGATTGGTTGTCCAATTGTCGGCGGAGTTTCTCTTCGTAGCTTTCGGGAACCCCTCCAATCTTCTGCTTTTCATTCGACACAACTTTCAAACCGTGTGGACACTCAACCACTTTCCTGCTTAGCTTTGCCTCCATCGATAACTGTTTGGACTCTATTTTTCGATGCACTGAACACCTATGTTCCGCGCCAACCAACTTGTCCCTTACCGCCTTCTTTGTTATTTCAGTTTTTATTTCCGTGGCTTTGTTTTTTTGGTAGGTGTATTTCTGGTTTTCCTTCTCTTGGGACAGATTCTTTTTGTTCATCGCCTTCTCTTCCTTGACGAGGTTTATCTTGTTGTTGGCTTGTCGCTGTTGCTTGGCATGCGCTTCTACATTGTGAAGTATGCTGACTATATCAACACCTGAACCAGATCTGGCAGTTTTACCAGAGAGATGAACACCCGGCTTAGTCTCCTCGCCCGACAGCCCTGAGCCGCTCTCACTATCCTCAGAAGTGGAAGGAGCTTCACCGGCAGACCAATCTTTAGGTTCTGGCTTTAAGATTGACCGTAAAGGGTCAATTATATTTGGCGGAGTTTTACGAGTTTGCATTTTCTTCCCGCTCATGGCAGAAGTCTCTTTCTTCAAGACACTCTTTAGGTGGCGGAAACTTTCCAACTCTGGGGTCTGTGTGCCTGGAGCAGGTGTTGAAGACGCCTTCAAGATACCCTTCATTTCATTTTCACTCTCTTCATCGCTGTCATTACAGGGTGAAGAAGGTTCAGCTGGTACAGATCTGAGGGAATCTGGATCTCTCATATTCTTCAGTATACCTAAAACCAGAATGATTAAATCTATCACAAAATAATTAATAACCACGGCCAATTGGGGAAATAATAATTTGGGGCTTTATATTATATATCCATACAATGATTCAATCCTAACCAATTATATTCTGCCAAGCTAACATTTAATAAACTTAAATTTAGTGAATGTCTGTTTCCAACAAACGAGAGGAATCACTTTTGAAATCCTTATATAGGTTAAAATGTTTCTCTTGTAATATTTTGTATAGTGAAGTAGGGGGTCAAATAATTAAGACTTAACAAACATGTTTTATTATGTAGTCAAACACTGTATGAGTTTCGTCCCACTTATCACTATTTAAAATAATTACCCTCCATCTAAATATAGTGTATAGTTACACACTATTCTTTTTTCCACAAAAGTGTAATGCATCTGTTGTATTCAAGGCAATGAAAGTGTCATTTAAAATGACATTGTATGTCAAAATAAAATTTATAAATAAAAGTTAGCTATGTTTGAAATTTTTTGTTTTAAATATTGTTAAAGGAAACAAACAACAACAACAACACCTATGTGTCTACAAAATTACATATTATAGGCCTATCAATTTACATACCACATTTATCAAAAATGAAACCTACTTTGTGTTGGTTTAGAGAGTATATATTAATTTGCATACCATATCTATAAAAAAAAAGAGTATGTTCAACTGGACTAAAAGTGTTAAAAGTTAAATTTGATTTTAGTGAATGTGATAGTGATGTCAAAGTATAAAATAAATGCTTGTACAAATACTTTATGTCAAAAGCTAGTTAAAAAAAGTTTGGTCTTTTTTTAAAAAGATGTTTCTTATGTTTCTTTTTATCAAACAAATTTTTTAAATCCAGTTTGTGGGATTATCTGTATACTTTTAAATTCTATAAATAATAATGCGTTACATTTAATGGTAGCTGATAAGAATATAACATTTTAAAAATAATTTTCAAGGAAAAGATTTTTACACTAGTTTGAGTAATAACTATATAATAGAACACATTTGGTGTATGTTTGTTTGGCTGTGTCTGTCCAAAGATTTTCTCAAACTAAATGATAAGGTACTTAGGTAATCAGTATGCAAAGTTTTGGCAAACTGTTTTAGCTACTCCAGAGGTTTTTTTTTTTTCGATTGGTCCCAAAGGGAATTAATCACATTGTGATCACATAGCTAGAGTGTGAAGCCAGGAATTTTGTATAGTTTTGATGCGGCCTACCCGTGCTTAACCCTTTATGTCATATTTTAAGGAAGAAGAAAAACCCAGCTTACACATTACACTGCTGCCACTGGACAGTGTTACAGGTAAACTGTGTTAATTTTAATGCAAACGCCACAGCATGTTCATTTTTATTTATTTCTCTCCTTTTTACTAACAACTTTCATATATATTTTTAAAATATAAAGGTATTTTTCAACATTGTTAGTGTTTCTTATGGTCAGTCTGAGTTGCGTATGACTATTTATATTAAGAGATAGCAAGAATAATCAAATAAATCTTTTATATTATATTTTGAATAAGGTACAGGAAAGGTGGATAGAAACACATAAAAGGAACAAACACAATATGGGCCCCACAATTAAAAAAACACAGTTCACACTTAACATTGTTGTAATTGTAAAAAAGAAATATTGGCTGCCTCTAAGAGAAAGAAGGTTTTTCCTTAGAAAGAAATACCTATTTTGGCAAGTTTTTAAATAGAAATAATCATCATTAATTAATAATATACTGGCCTTTTGGTTTGACATCATCTAAAGAAGATGGGGAAAAATCACAGTTTTTCTTATCCACTGGCAAACACGATGTCGATCCAGACTTGCTGAGTATTTTAGATGCCTGTTCATAGATCTTTTCTTTAACAGCTTTTGCAGACAATGAGCCTACATTAATTAAAAGTATTAAGTACAAAACAAGATTCTTAACAGATCAATAGAATATGAAAATGAAAGATATAAATTAACTTACTAAAAATAAATCCTTTTATAAAAACATACAGAAAGTATATTATTAATATTAACATTATATTTTCCTTACTATTTGTTTAGCTTGTAAGCCTACAGTACATAAAGATTTATTTTACTACTATGAGAAGTTTATCCTGATTTATGTCTTATATAATAATTTTATCAAGTAGTTTTATTTGAATATAAGTATCATAAGAAATCTTCACATAGATCTTAGCAGTAATATCAGTGGTGACTTTTTAACATGGGGATGCTAAATGACCAATAGAAAATGATGGTACACATAAAACACTAAAATGTTATATCTTACTGGCACCAGTATAGCAAAACTTCAAAAGATTTCACGATAATCTAAAATGGTTTGAAAAATATTTATAACAAAAATAAAAATAGCTACAAGAAATGCTTATACTTAGCCGTAGAAAAAGAATTTCAAGTATTATTACCTAAAACATAATGGCTAAGGTCATACATCTTCCATATTCAACATCATGCATATTAATGCAATTCATGCAGACCAACCATTCTTAAGCAATTATTACAAGCAACACATAAAAAATAGCACACTGAAAATATTTAGAAAGCTTTACTTAACCAAGTGTAGATGGCAAAATTCTCAATTATAACAAAACAACTAGATTTAAAAATAAGATTGAAAATAAATAAAAGACCAAAATTTATTGATTTTTTTGGTCTATTACATTATTAATAATATAAAAAGTTCTACCCGCATCTTCCCTTCAAGATGAATTAATACAAGAGATTTACACACAAAAAACTGATTTAAGGTTAATAACAAATAATGGAGGTAGTAGTGGTGGTGCATTAAATTAGTTGAATCTCAAAAGAGATGGACAAGAATTTTATATATTACCGGATTATAAAATAAATGTAGGGAAAAAAATCTGTAGACTAACGAGTTTCCAAAAATGTCATCAGAAGTGTTAAAAAAAAGAACCGAGAAGCAGTGTTTCCCCACCTGAAAGTTCAGGATTCAGTGGGTTTGACATAGAAGCAGCCAAAGGTGAGATTCTGCGAGCACTTTCGACATCCTCTGTAATGACAGGTGCAGTTTTGAAGCGTGTGGAAACAACCTGCTTTCTAGCAAGCGGACGCTGCACTAAGCCCTCGGGGACTTTTAGCAAACGTTCCTCCATAATCTTCTGGTTAAATAGTCGCACACGTTCAGCTAGTGAATACTTAGATGGATCATCCTCATCAGCTTTTTCTATGCCAATAAAACAACATCATGCAAAAATAAAGATACATCAAACAGAAATTAAAGAAGATCACACATTTCATACATTCAAACTTCACCAATCATATCCAGAAACATTTTAATGAATCAATTTTTAAATCTTAATTTATCTATAAGCCTAAATATGACTTTACAAATGCTTGTCTATTGTCTTAAATTAATAATAGGCCATATAATATTTTTATTGTGGGCTACACCGGTGAACACAACTTCACCATTTAAGATTGAGGTTCAATAATTGTTTGGATAGCTTTAAAAGAATTCCAATAAGTCAGGAAAAATGCTTGGCCATAAGAAACAATTAAAATTGTGAAATTGTTTTCCACTATAGAAAATAAAACAATGGGGTGCAATTTTATGTTTCAATGTTTGTTTTATAATTTAAATGTCTAATTTAATATTTCTTAAACACGGTCATTGATACAGTTTTGGGAAATATGTGAAATACTATTTTTTTTACATCACCTTAATAATTGTCAAATGTAAATCTTCCCAGGTAAATTAAGTCCCATTTCACACTAAAATTTTGTTTGTAATATCGCGGCATCTAAATGAAGGTATGGCCATACTTGCCAGGATTTATAAAATTATTTTAGAATCAAAACATTAAATTTGTCTGTCAATACAAACAGTGTTTTATATAGTTTCTGAATATGTCTGAATGTGTCTGAATATTTCTGTGAAAAAACTTAAAAAGTGACACAGAATTTTAACATTCAAATCGTAGGTATTAAATTACTAAATATGACTTGAATAGGTATCAATACAACCAGGCAAATTTACTAAAATACATACGAGTAGAGGAAAAAGTAAGTATAGCTTAAAGAGGACATATACCAGATACATTTACAGTTTGTTGAAACTAACAGTGGTGAAAATAATACCTTTATCATTGCTACACCTAATGCTTACCTACCCTAATCAATTCACATGGCAATTAGCTAAAAAGTAGGTATAGCAAGGAAATAGTCATGGTTTATTTCAACCCCTATAACTACGCTAGGGCTGGCAAATCTAATTGCACACACACCCAAAATAGCATGAGAGGATTTTTTATGCCCACGGTATTCACTGCTGTACAATATATTCAAATAATGAAAGAACACAGAGCAGTGAGCATTTGATCATTATAATGATGTTTTTTTAAAGTGAATATAGAATAATTATGAAATAATAGAGGAAAATAAGGGGCAATACAGAAGAGTTCAAGGAAAGTGACATATTTGCCCTATTATTATTATTATTATTATTATTATTATTATTATTATTATTATTATTATTAAGCACCGCGTCTTACTACCCGTTCGGGTTATACGCTTAAGTACTAATTACGCTAATGGATTAGGAATTGGGAAGGTTGAATAGAGGAAGTGAACCCGCATTTGCGTGGAGGGAGAGTGGAAAACCATTTAGGAAAAACCACCCCCAGTTCATCCGACCGAGATTCGAACCTCGATCTCCCCGTCCTCAGCAGTCTGGCTCAACACGACTAGCGCGTTAGCCAACTACGCCACTGAGGCGGGTATTTGCCCTATTATTAATTGGGTTTTTTTTAAGAAATATTTGCTACCATAAATCTTAGAATATATAGAATATGTATGCATCATTTCACTTTCTTTATGTGCTTCGCGTTTAACTACTCATTTGGGCTATTCTCATAAATAACAAGTACTTTTAAAAAAACTTACTTATTTATAAGAATTCTGAAACCAACAAAATAGTTTTCGTTAAACACTTCCAACTTGTTTTCTATACCTATGATTTATTTATATAAATAAATAATATATAATTATAGTATCATAATAATACTTTAAAATACTCAAATAACATAATTTTTAGACTTCAAATTTCTATGGAGCAGCAAAAGATTTTTTTCTGAAAATTATCTAAACGCTCTCTCAAAAAGACTTTCCAGTCCTGAATTATAATATTCATCCTTCAACCTTGTTATGATAAGAATATTTTACAACAAATCTTTTTAAACTGGTTATCTCTCTGGATGGTTATATAAAGTAATTATTTTTACTTTTGGATACATTTTCCAAACAATGTGCAAAATATAAGGGAGAAGCAGATTTTTTTTTCACTATGAAGTTAATTCTCTGGTTAAGATGGCAGAACTTTTAAAAAAACTCGACTTTTTTGCATATATTTTTAAAGAACAATAGTAAAAAGTAAAATTTGTCTTTGAAATATGTATTATTAGTAGTAGAGGTGTACCGATTCAGTAAAACCGATTGCTTGAAATAATTATTCATGCTACGATTATTTACATCGATTAGTCCCGATTATTTATTAATAATTATTGGGAAATCTGCTTAAGAGAATGATAATAGTTGATCTAATTAATCCAAAAAGATTTTATTTATAAATCAACACTTAAAGATTTTATAATCTTAATTTTTTATTTATCTTTGAATAGCAATGAAAGTGGGAACTAGATTGTTAGTTTTATCAACGATTTGAACTTTTATTTCTTTATTTGGTTATGTAAATTTTGCATCACCCACAACCCAGATGCAGTGTGTATATAAGTGTTTTTTTTGCGATTTTGATCACCAAATTCCTGCCTAGAAAATTTTGCTTTAAATTTTACTTTAAAAATCGATTAGTCGATACAATAATTACTGATTGTGATTAATTGCCGATGCACTTTTAATCACCCAATAATGATTCATCAGTATTCGCATTGGTATACACCTAATTAGTAGTAATTTAATTCTAATATTTTACTTACATTTCATACAAAAATGGAATTAAAAAATTAATATTTTGACATTTTCTATTGTATTTTTAATAAATATGTACTTGGATCAGACAAAGCTTATCATAATCAAATTGAGAATAAATATTAGTACTTTAATCTGAAAAGACTTCCAGGTCTGTAAATGTACTGTAGTGTACTGTAATTTAAAAATAAACATTCGATGAAAGACGGATTTAGCTAAGTATCACAACAAACTACATGATGTAAAGAAAATTAAGAGCTTATTTACAAACCCAAGAAATAAGTCGTGCAATTTAAAGTGTAGTGGGCAAATAGAATTGAGAAATGAAATATCAATTCAACATAAAATAACATGATCAAGTCAAGAAGCTATACATCACAAAATAACTAATTTCATGCAAAATAGTGTAGAACATCACATTTATTTTCTTAATCAGAACACAAGTAGAGAAAAAAACTCATTATTTTAAAATAATAAGCAAGTTTAAATAATATAACGATCCTAAAAGGTTGGTAATTTGGTTATTAAGATTCGTAAACTGTTTAGGGATTTAGGTTGTCAAAGGATGCCTATCACCCCAAAAAAATTAGGCCGAGGATCGCCATGGCCAAGGAAGCTTTCAACAAGGAGAGTTTACTGCTGACAAGCAAGATGAGTTTGGAATTTAGGAAAAAACTGACTAAATATTTCATTTGGAGCATCCCACTATATGGAGCAGAAACTTTAGACTATGAGAAGGATGAAAAAAAAAAAATTTGGAGCGCTGTAAAATGTGGTGCTGGAGAATACTTGAGAAGATCAGGATGACAGACAAGGTGACAAATAAAGAAAACTTAATAAGAGTGGGTGTGAAGAGAACCATTTTACAAAGCACGTTACAAAGCAAATTGGATCGGACACATCCTAAGGAAAAACTGTCTTCTGCATGACATCATAGAAGGAAAGGTTGAGGGAAAGAGGTGCTAAGGAAGAAGGAGGATTCAAATATATGATGAAGTGAAGGAAAGAAGAACATTCTGGAAGCTGAAGAAGGGGGCAGAGGAGAGGGAACATTAGCTGTATAATTTCACCTACAAAAGAAATGGACCTATCACACGACAGAGAACCAAATAATAACTAATAATAGATTGTATTCAAAAGTTGAAAAATAATTTAAGTAAATTAATAGCATTAGATTATTTATTTTGTTTTTAAAGCAATGAACTTCCATAAACTGCTGTATAAAGGATAACTTAATTGGCAACATAAATCTAAAACCACAATGACATAGCAAACTTGTATGGGGCAGAATTTTTTAGTATCCCAAAGATCATGCAATTCAAGATAAAATACATTACCTATGAAACTAACAAATGATGACATCAGGGATGATTGCCCACCTGCATAAAGTATTAAGTGTGTGCTACATTGAAATAAAAATTATAGTTAAATAAAATCAAGAAATACAGAGGAAGATCGGGGTTCGAATCCTGGTTAAGTATAATAAAGGTGATTTTTCCTAAGTTGTCTCCTATTCTCCTTCCACGCAAATACAGATTGATTACCTCTAAAATATTTCCTTTTTCATTCCTACTCAATTAGAGTAGTTATTATACATTGTGTATGACCTTAACAGTAAGGGTGTGCGAGTAGGCATTTTTCGCTTTGAGTTGAATTTGAATGAAAGTGAGTTTTTATAAAGTTAAGACTAGTTTACCTAAATAAATGTTTGTTCAAGAAATAATTCAAGTTGAATTTCTGTATTCAATACATTCATTCATAAGCCATAAATAAGAGCAAACATTATTATTTTTATTTTTTTAAATTAATAATCATAAAAATTCAGATTTTTTAAAAAATGTAATAAAATTGTGCATTTTTTTTAACCAAACAAAGAACTCGATTTGCTATAAACTTATTTCTTAAAATTGAAAAATATTAATTAACTCAAGGAAAAGATCAAAAATTCTGACGAGAACACAAATTTTTCAAGTTTTATAAAAATCTTCGTGTTCAAGCAGCTACTAAACTAGACTTTAATTATAATTTTTGAGTACTCACACAATTTGAATCAACAAGTTAACAGGTAGTAAAAACCACACACACACGTGCGCGTGTCCATCACACACACACACACACACACACACACACACACACACACAGGATAGTCCAGCTTTCATGGGTAGAGCTTTATCCGACTGCTAAAATTTAGGTAGATCTACTTTCATGTGCTTCTACAACTGTCACGTTTGATGGATATATCCGTGTGCATTTTACTCACACAATATAGTTATTTTATCTTATAATTAAAAAAAAGATCTCAAATTGATATTTGTTAATGTAAAAAAAATAATAATAATCATTTGTAAGATAGGCAAATACAGTAGGTATATGGCATAGCCTGGAAAAAAACACATTAAAATGTCATTTACTATTAAAAATTTTTTAAATGAACCGCCCCGACATGTTTTGGCAGATACTACTTAAGTGTTAAAGCCAAGAGCAATAGTTACATTTGCCTCTGCTTTCATGCAGTTGCTTCAAACTAGAGTCATTTAACTTACATTAGATATATAACATTCCTTCGAATCTAATGAAATCTTCAATCAAGAGAATCTTTGAGTCATTAATGGTATGGTAGGGAGAAGGGAGAGAGGGGAATTTTGATTCCAGCTCTTTTACATTAAGGACAACCAGACGTCCATGATTCAATTCTTAGATGTACTTTTATTATTTTATTACTAATTTAGAAATTTTACAAAATAACAGTTAGGCTATGAAAAAAAAATGTGTTCCAAGTTTGCTTTAAATGTGTCACTAGGATACGTTAATATAGGGCTGTACAACTCTAGGTAATCCGTGCGCTATATTAAAAAAAAATCTGAGGGCAGCATCCAGAGTTATAAGTGAGATATTTTTTGATTATTATTAGCACCGAGGACCTACAGTTTAACGTGGGATCCGAACCACGGTGGAGGTGAAGGAAGGGTTTGGCAATCAGACCAATCTGTGCCGGGACCGAGGATTGAACCTGACACCTTACCTCTAAACCGCCAGGTCTCTCAGCGAGATATTAAAATACATAAGGAGTTCGACTGTTTAAGTTTAGCAAGCACTTTTAAATTTCGTAATAAAGTAAAGTCCTGGTTATTATAAAAGTTCTTATTGAAACATTAGCTAAGATACAATGGTTTATAAATTTATAATTATTATTTCATTTTAACTTGAGTTCTGTAGTTGTTTTCATTTACTAAAGTAGCTATAGCATTATCAATGCTTGTAGTTGACAATCATAGTAAATGAGAAAGTGATTTATTAGTCAATGAACATCTGTATTTGGATTTTATGAATTTCATCATTGAAAAATTGTTTTCACAAAGATATGTGCTCCCGAGCATTGAACACACATCATGTCCCTAGTCCCTAAATTTCGAATAGTGCTCTCTTGGTAATAATAAAAAAAAAAAAATCTTATCCTTCTTTGATTCTGCCAGTATAAAAAGGGTCTGATTGCAAATCCCACAATTCCAGTTGAAGGTCAGATCTTACATATTCAATGTCGAGCATGTGCATTGAAATGAGACATCTAGAATTGACGCAATGAAATGCACTTGAAGTAGTGCCTGGGAAACTAGATTCGAGCTCGAGTTTTATTTTATCCACAGGTGAAAATCAAAAGCCGTAACACACAGGAAGGCCGCACAAAATTGTTTGCGGCCCGCATCTTTGACAGCCCTGCCTTAAAATATGCAAGGGTTAAAACAGCCTGCTACACATAGTAAAATGTGTATTAAGTAAAAGTGAAACACAAAATATGATTTGGAAACTAAAATGAAAGCCTGAAAATTAAGACAGTAATATAATATGTTGGAATACTGTGAAGTGAAACATATATAAAAATTAGTATTGTACCTTCATCTTTATTTTCTTCCAAGGCAGATGTGCTCTGCCTGACAGCCTCTTGCACCTCATCCGATGTGACCGGCTGCGTCGCAAACCTATTGCCCTCTTCCTTGCGGTCCCGAAACCTTGCTGCTCGTCGAGTGGGGAGCCTACGGGACTTTGCTTCCTCAGCGGAGAGCTTCATCTGCTCTTCCAGTTGGTTGAACAGGGATGCCTTCGCCACCACACTGTTGCTCCTAGAGAGACCACTACCCTTCTCCTCAGAGTCGTCCCTCTCGCATTCCATGGCCCTTGCCGTCAGAACTGCTTCCACATCCCCCTCTACTTTCTCGGCACTTGACAAGAGACTGTTTTCACTTGGCGGGGAGAAGACGTCGGAGCTTTGCGTCTCAGATCTGACGGAACTAGGTGAGACTATATCCAGACCATTGCTCATGGAAGACTTGATCTCAAGAATCCCTTTCTGAAAGGCTTGATGGGACTCGGATCTAAAGAGAAAGCAACAAAAGTTACACACTTAGTTTAGAAATATGGTATTTTAAACACTTTAAATCTTTTTTCTAGGAAATAAAGTGTAATTTAATAATAAGATATTACTATATTTGATTATATTATAAATGAGAATGGAAAAAAACCACAGGGCAAGCCAATCAAGAGATGGGAGGAGCAGATAACAGAAAGTGCTCAAGTGAGAGGAGAAAAATGGAAGAAATTAAAGGAGGAAGAGTGGTGGAAGGATAGAGGAAGATGGAGGGATTTTACTAAATTGACCGAGTCACAGGCTGGAAACAGTTTATGATGATGATGATGATGATGATGATTATATCAACAAACATTTCAATATATCTACATCTAAGACCAAACAAATTTGATTTGTTTAATATTTAATTAGGTTTTAAATCAATGGTATATATTTTTTTGAGTGTTTAGGTAACTAAAGTGAAAATATATATGTTCCGCAATAACAATATTTTTTAATAAGACACTCGCTGTTATTTTCCAAGAGCAACACCAACACTGAACAAGTAAACATTAGTCAACTAAAAATTATTAGCTAATTTAGTAACTATAAGCAATCATAATTTGCAAATACCTTTTTCAACACTAAATTTACAGTAGTGACCTAGATTATAAAAATTAGAAATTTACAAATTACTTATTTCAACAAAACTTGTAGACAAATATGATTATTCTTTTGATTAAAAATAACTTCTATTTGTTTGTAACCACCAACATTTAGATGGTTTATAAAAAACAACACTCCCAAAGTTTCACAATGTTTGAAGACTCGAGGCTTCGCACAGCGTCTGAAACCTGCAGGAGTTGAGCTTACAGTGACGTTATGGAAGAAACCTACTTCTCTGTAGCTAAATTTAGATCTGGCAAGAGAAACGGTTGGTCTTCAACAGCCGAAACCAAAACAAATAACTGAATTTTGGCAGAGAACAAATTTCGCTTGCCGATTTTTGGAACATGGCCACAAAAATTAGTATGACAGATTGCATATAGTAAATAAATATCACTATAGTTAAGTACTCTATTTTATTATAAAATGAAGTAATTTAAGATCAAATCTGAAACTACTATTGGATCAAACCTTCCATCTCATTCAGCAACACTTAGGGTAACTTTTGCTAGTTTGAAGGTATTAAAAACCCAAAGATCTCAAAACAAAATTATATTTAAATTCAAATTTTTCATTTCTATATTTAGAAATTTACTTCAACTTGATTAAATATATTCTATATACTATTTTGTGTAGTATCATTAAATATTTACAGATGTGTGATTGTTTTTCAAGCTCTCGACTAAAAGTTAAGGTTAAGATGTTCTTAGAGCACACTTTTCTCTCAACTAACTTCACAATATGTAAGCAAAAAATGTATGATTCCTCCCTAGATTTGAACATACAATCTACAAGGTGGTTGTGTAACGCTACATAATTCCCAGTGCACAATGCCATTAAACCAGTACTAAAATCTATTACTTGATGTTATAAATAATCAAAAACTTGTGCTGCACATTATTTAGGTTTACAGAAGCAACAAGCCACATTGTTAGTATTAAATACTATACCTAGTAAAGGCCTGGATCTCTTCCATAGTGATAGGTTGTGTACAGAACCTTTCTTTGTTCTTTCCATTTCTATGGAAGACATGCTGCTTGGGAACTGCGCCTGTGGAAGGAGGAGACACTTCAAGGAAAAAACTCTCCATGGTGAGAATTCTTTCGGCCACAGAAAGTCTACGTTCCGCTCGAGTGCTTTCAGGTGATTCAGGACGCTCAAGATCAATCTTTGCAGACTTGGAACTAAGAACATTCCCTTTTTCATCTCCATCCAAATTTGGGGGATGGTTGTACTCCAAAGATCTTCTTTTACTGAGTATTGTGCTCAGTTCACTATCTGCTGCTGCAGAGTTAGACCTGACTACACCAACAATGGAAGCTGGTCTTTGACGTCTTCTTAGAGCCACACCCTCAAAGGTGGGGCTACCAGGTCGAGTATATTCGCTAGAAATTAAGCCTTCGTTTTCACAGAATGACAATCTTGGTCGAGGCGAGGACGATCTTTCCCTTGATTGCACATTTTCAATGCTGGGTTGTTTTAAAATAGGTTTCATTATATCACAATCTGAACCAGAGAGAGAATCTGTGCCTAGAGACCTGCCACGAAGCAAACCATGTCTCCCTAAAGAATCCACTACCCTTTCTTCTTGGGAAGACTTTCGGGAGGAAATTTTCAAGATTGGCTTTTTAGGTCTATCGTCTAGTTCTTCTATTTCTATGCTTGGCTTCTTCTTCAAGATTGGCCTAGGCACTTCAGACATAAGATCTGCAGTACCACTGTCTTCCGAGCTGCTTTTCTTCTTTAAAATAGGTCTCATATGTTCTGAATTATCAAGTATATCCGTGGGATCAATACCTGCCGCAGCAGCAATTACTGACGCTGCTATGGAAACATGGGGTGAGTTGCTGTTGCCACAACTACTGCTACCAGTGAAAGATTTTCTTTTGAGAATGCCTTGAGGTTCTGGTGAACACGATGTCCGTTCCTCTATTTCCCCATCCTCACGACTAGTTTTCCTTTTGAGGATGGAATGTGGATGTGGATCCGGGGACTGTGTCCTCCTTACCAATTCTTCCAACGAGGATCTACGATGATACCTCAAAATAGGTTTAAAGTCCGAACCTTCATCAGTCCCAAAGTTAGCAATGTCAGGAGAACAACTTCTTCGCCTCATGACTTCAGACTCGTCGAGACTAGCTCGTTTTTTCAGTATTCCCTGTCTCTTGCTGCGACTTGAAGTAGGTTCAATAACGCTAGGTGAGAAGGTGACAGGAGAGGAAGAGACTGCTTCATCTTTAGAAGTTTTACGTTTTAGAATAGAAACAGGCATATGATTGTTGTGATTAGGCAAATGTGAAGGTACTGGTTTTGAGATTGTATGGGATTCATCTAGAGATTTTTTCTTAAGAATGGAAGAAGGATGCCTAACAGGAGAACCAGAGCAACTGCGGGAAGTTTCTCTTTGTCCATTCCTCATAGAATGGTTTGCCAAAGAAGAATACTGAGCAACTGTAGGAAGACATCTTATTTTATGCTCAGGACTTTGGTTGGGACTCCTTTCTATGGCCAAAATATTGTGTTTATTTACAATCCTACTATTGGTAGAGTTAAACAAATTTGATCTCTCCGAAACATTATTGTTTGTGTTGATTTCTCTGGAAGCTTCAGTGTCTTCAACAATTCTCAATTCTCTCAATTCTGTTTTGCTGTTTACATTCCAAGTGGGCTCAGGAGATGTAGGACTGGAAAAAAAAAAGTTCTACATGAAGAAAGGTATGCAGAAAAATAAAATATTATATATATTATAGGATCTAACTATTGTGAAACATTTTGAATTTGGTCAAGTAAAGTGGGAGAGGGCCAGTGTTTATATAATGTCTCTTGACTGCAATTAGTAATTGAATTTAAAAAAAATAATTTCCAACTAATGCTAGTGAATTGATTTTATTACAAACAAATCTACCCCTTAACCCCAAAAAATAGCAAACTATAAAAACTATTTTTTATCACCATGTCTTACTACCTGTCCAGGTTATATGCATATATTATAGCTATTCTATTGGGGTAGGGATGATGAAGGAAGTGTTTTAAAGGTTATCTACCCACACTTGCGTGGAAGGAGAGTGGGAAATCATTTAGGAAAAACCACCCTTAGTAGACTCGACCGGGATTCAAACCCCAATGTCCCCGGCTTTAAGAGGCCAGTACAAATAAAGTGTGTTGCCTTAGGGATTAGACCATTCGGCCACTGAAGCGGTTAACAATTTTTTAATTAAACTATATTCCAGATCTTGTCAACTATAAAAGTGTAAAAAAAACAAACTATGGTATGTATCTTTACCGATGATATAACCAATTTGATGGTTTAAGATAATTTGTTCTAATCCTGATTGAGGCTGTGAGAATAATGCATTAAGGAATATGACTATCTATCTATCTATTCTATCTATCTATCTATCTATCTATCTATCTATCTATCTATCTATCTATCTATCTATCTATCTATATATATATATATATACATGGAAAAGTTTCAGATCTGGTCATGATAAGATTTTCCACATGGCTAATTTTGGAACTATTACATTACACCAATCGAAGCTCCAAGCAATTGATTACATCAGTTACACAAACCTAGGGCATGGCTCCCTCCTATGACCTTGAAGTGGAGAGGAAATCTTCCTTTGAGGAGACGAGTTGTTTCCTTCTCGGTCCAACATGGCTTCAGATTTCTTCCTCCCTACATTACTACCACTCTTTTCCACACCATTTCCATTGATCCCCAAACTCTTTAGACCGATGGATTTGAGGCGACTGTCCGACGACGTCTCCGGACTCTTCTCCTTACTCTTCCGTGGTGATGAGTTATCCAGAGACTTGTTGGGGTAAGTCGCCCTGTTAGCATGCAGGTAGCTCTGGCCGGTGTCCGAGATGGACCGCAAGGCGTGGCTAGTGGAAGAAACTGCGTGAAGTGAGATTGGTAAGGAAATAGGATGGTCCGGGCGGTGACGTCTGCGACGTGAAACCCCTTCTCCTGAAATATTAATATTTAGTTTTAGTTTTTATATTTCTAGGCCTAAATCATATTTCATTGCTTGATAACCTGTTATATCAAAAATGAATGTAGACACATTTAAGGTATATATATATATATATATATATATATATATATATATAAGGTATATAAGATAAGTATGTATATATATCTATATATATATGTACATTATATATACATGTATATAAGGTAAATATATATATATATAAGGTATATAAGGTAAGTATGTATATATATATCTATATATATATATGTACATTATATATAAATATGTATATAAGGTAAGTATGTATATATATCTATATGTACATTATATATATGTATATAAGGTAAATATATATAAGGTATATAAGGTAAGTATGTATATATCTATATATATATGTACATTATATATATATGTATATAAGGTAAATATATATATATATATATATATACCATAATAAGCCCTGTGTGTGTGTTTGGAGGTTTAAGCTGGCAGAATCTTGTGAGAATTTCCAGTGATTTTAGAATGGGTTAATTTTAGAAAACAAACAAAATATTAACAGTTGTTGCATGCTCTAATGTGTAACTCTTGTGTGAGACATGATTGCCAGTGACAGTAAAATGAGGGTTTCCCATTCCATCCTAGTAAATGTAGGTACATCTCTTTGTAAAATTCTACCTTCTCTCTCCCTGCACGTTTAGCGAATTAATACATTCAAACTACCCTAAATACTACCATACCAAGATTAAGTGAAAGAAAATTTAAAAATTGTCATGCCGACACTTAAGGTACATTATTTATGCTATCACATAGTACACATTTTAAGCAAAGTAAATCATAAATTAAAATAGTTCAATACAAATATATATTTTTTTTCAAATCATGTATTGTACATTAGCTTGAAATAAAATATTCAAAAATAGGTTTAAAGTTAACTATCATAAATAAAGGTTTCTTCAGTAAATCAAACATAACTCCTTAGTGGTAAACCCTCTTCATACATACATTTATATCAAAATTGTTCAAACATCTTTTATTTGTTAGCTACCCTTAAATTATTTAAGTTTGTAAAAATTTAATTTATTCTGATTTACGATTAAAAACAATGCACAATCAAGGTGTACTAATTTTGAATTAAATATTAAAGACCATTTATGTAAATTTTCAATCTTCTAAAATTTTCATCAGCCAACTAGACAAATTTATTTTAGAAAAATAAACTTACAGTATTAAATATAATGTTAAATAGTCTCAGATAGCCATACCAATTTTAAACAAAATGGTCGCTAGCCATTTTTAACATCTTTTCAATTTAAAAAAAATCTGTCAATAGTACACTACATTTACAAATATTTTTCCTCAAAGATGCATTTTACATTTTTGTTTATAATATCAAACACATCCCAGATATTCACAAAAATGCTAAAGCATTTTTTAAAAAATTTGCAACTTTCAAAAATCACTCATCAGTAAACACCCTTCTATTATTTTAAGTCTAGGCCTAGAATCAGACAGACAATGGTAATCTCAAATTTTTTAGGGGGAAATGGAGGGGGGTGAATGTGAGTACATAAAACCCAAAGCTTCATCATAATCTTGAGAATGAAAATGTTCATGATTACAACAGTTTCTCTTTATATGAGACAGTAAAAAAGTACAAGTCATTCTTTCCCATTCTACTTATCAATAAAAAAGTAATTCACTAAGTTTATTCGTAAGTTTTATAACTTTCAAGTAAAAAAAAACCACTCATCTGAATCTTGTTATTAATACATAAGTGATTTTTTTAAAGTTTGCCTTAGGGTTAAAATACCCGCCATAAAACTAACTAAATTAAATAGATTTGGCAGCGAGACCTTTTAAAGAAGTGCAATAACATTTTGTTTGACTGGCCATGATTGAAATCCAGCCTCATGAGTCAGAAATATAAATCAATATTCGAACCATTATCAGTTAGCTGAAATAATTAATTTAACAATCCAAATACTTGACAAACTTCCAACTCTACAAAAATACTCGTGTTGCTTGATATTTGCAATCAGTGCAAGTTAATTAATTCAAAAATATTTACAAACATTACACACCAAATAGGAAAAAAATAACAAATGCAATAGGAGGTTTAACAGACATGTTTGGAGATTTACATCCACAATTTCGATTATCAGCTTATTCACTATATTATCATGATCGAGATGCACATTTTCTAGAGCAAAGTTTCCTGAGCTGCACTATATGTACCCTTTGGGGTACATCAATATTTTCAGAAGGGTACGCAATGCACTACTGGGTTTTATTAGTTATAAAATATGGTTTTAAAATTGAAAGTCTGATAAGCGGAAGGTAGACATGTCATGGATTTTTGTAGGCCTTTCTTTCTCTCTGCCACATCATCTTTGATTAGCTTACCACTAAAGCATTATTAGTCAAACTCATCGGTCTTGAGATGGGTGTTTGCCTCAGGACCCTGTGTTCATGGGTCTTGGGTTCAAACCCAGCAAAAGTCGACAGATTTTTCTTGAGCGAAAAAAATCCTTAGCACAACTTTCTTCAGAGGGGAAGTCCCGTGTCGATTGTGGTATGTAAAATAACCTTGGAAGGTATGTGAAAATGCCTTTCCTGGTAAAATTAATATGCCCTTTTTGAGCTCTCTCATAGAAATTTGGTGTGGAAGGCAACGAGAAACCACTACACTTTTAACTTCCCTAGTACATAGGATTTCTACCAGATGGTGGAGGCAGCACTAACCAGCTGAAGGGCTGAGTGCATGCACGGCTCTGGATGGATAAAAATCACATGAAACCAACCTTTGTGTTGTTGAAGAAAAAAGCTTTGTTAGGTTGCATTCAAATGTCACCACTTTGGTCTTTTCACCGATTTTTTTTTCCCCACCTTGCAGTGGTGCATATATTTTATATGTACATGTTAACAAGGTACTGCCGCTGACCTGTATGGTAAAATCACCGATTCAGCTCCATTTTACAATTGGTTTCATCAACAATTACAAATGGTTATTTGGTTTAAAAAAATAATTATAAAATCAGTCAACAGTGGCACATATTTTAGAAGATGTGGCATGACCGTTTCTACTTTTTTTTTTTTTACAGTATGGCAGGTGTTTAGTTCAGTTTGTATCGTGGATGCCTACTGAGCTAGGCCCCGGAGTTTGATTCCTGGCATGGCCAAAAAATTTATCATTGATGAATATATGAATTTATTCGTTCACATTTATAAACTAACGGCCAGGGACTGGATGTTATGCTTATAAGGCATATGAAGCTACGACAGGTCTAGCAAGCCGGTAGTGGAAAATATATGGCTTGAATAAAAAAACTAAGAAAGGCCACAGGCTGGAAACCGTAATGGATGTAATGTAAGTAAGGTATTGGTTTATCTTTTTACTTTCTCGTTATCTTACAGGTAGAGAAAGTATTGTGATCTTCAAAAAAAATCGAACTCGAGATTTTGATGAATCTCTACGTTTCACGAAAACGTTTAAGAAAAAGTGGTTTTTGAATTTCTGTCTGTCTGTACCTCTGACTAGAGCCTAAACTATTTTACCGATCGGGATAAAACTTGGTATCTAGGGTTTTCATAGGATTGCCCCGAGGGATTTTTGGAATTGGATATCTAACCTTAATTTTTTTTTTTTTAGCACCGCGTCTTACAACCCGTTCGGGTTATACGCTTAAGTACTAATTACACTAATGGATTGAGAATTGGGAAGGTTGAATTTAGAGGAAGTGAGCCCGCATTAGCGTGGAGGGAGAGTGGAAAATCTAACCCTAAAATTAAGGGTAGTTTACTGAATGGCAAAAAGAGAAAAGATAATTTTCTCAAAATAAACTCTAACAAGTTTGATAAAATTTCATTTCAAAACGTTTATAAATATTCCAAGCAAAATGGCTACNATAATGAAAGGTGTCTTCAAACCTAGTCCTCTTTGAGAAAAGTCACCGCACGCCACTGATGGCTACTCTCAATATTTCGGGAAAATGACTAAGGGCTCCAGTCAGATGTATAAATTATCATTTTTTATCATATCTCCGAAACTATTAGAGATATGAAATTACTTCTCATTGCAAATATGTAGATCTATTTATAATACAAATATTTTTTTTAAACATATTTTTATAAAACCAATAACTTTCACAAGCTATACTCAAATATAGGCCTATATATTTTTTAGCTTCGAACACTAAAGGTTGCGACCATAGTAAAAATCTAACCGGAAATGTTGATGGATATCGACGTCTCATGAGCCCCCAAATCCTAAAAGTGGTCTTGCAATGCCGTCTGTCTGTATGTCTTTTTAAACCCACAATTAAGAGTAGTTTATTAAAAAACGAAAAGAGAAACAATCGATTTTCTCAAAATCGGTCCTAACAATTTTGATTAAAATTCGTATCTGGGCGTTGATTAAGATTATAAATAAACTGGCTATTTTCATTTTCCCATGAAAATGACTTTTAGGGTACTTTACAGAAGCGGAAAATTCCGTATCTCCGCAACTATTTGAGATACTAAATAACTTATCATTGCAAACTTGTAGGACTATTAAAAATAAAAAACTTTTATTTGAAATCTATTTTTATAAAACTAACAGTTTCTGAGATATTCGCAAATATATAATTTTGTGAGCTTTAGTTGTAAAGAGATACTAAAATTTTAACGCAATAATTCTCCAATGAGAGTAATTAAATATAAGTAGGTCTCTCAAAAAGTATGTTATTTATCCTTAAATCTCTTAGAAGAAATGTCTGTACAACAATGATAAATCTCCATTTTGGACTCAAGTGTCAATATTTACATTTTTTATTCGTTAAAATTTATAAATGAGAAATTTAATAGCAATGCGATGGATGACCTGAAGATATGCAACACCTAATAAAATGTCGAGAATTTTAACAGTAAGTCGAAATTTTAATACAAAGTGTTGACCCTTGTGAACCCAATATCGATCTTTTTTATTGGACATTAATTCTTTAAAAATAAAATTATACAATTTAAAACCGGGGCTCAAAAAGGTTTTACATAAGTATAGTGCAATTTATTCTTGGATTTGCTAGTGTATATTATTTCGTTTCACAGATATTACGAGTTTTGAGTAAATATATCCATTTTAAACAATAGAGCGAGAAAGTCCGCGCGGAGTTCTATCTATACCTTTTATTTTATTAAGCACTGAAAAAGGTTAAACCATGTTCAAGATAAGGGCACACGACTGTCCAAGAGTTTGGGAGAGACTTTTCTAAAGGAAATCTGAAAAAACAATTTGTAAATAAACTAAATATGCTGATCTAAGCAACCAAAAAGCGTTGGGATAGAGCTTTTAGATGTACTTTTAGATGTAAGAAGGGTTATTTAAAACTCTCGTCTTGCGGCAGGGAAATATTAATCGTCGAAATCTCAAAAGCTTTAGGAAGTGTACGTCTTTTGATGCGCGAACTTTAAGCTAGAAAGATTAGTGAAGACTTGCTATAGAACTTTAAGGCAATCTGTACACAGGGATCAAATTGTCTAAACACTTTTTTGTCGCTACCTTTCTCGCTAGCAACTGCAAAACAACAGATGAACGACGAAACAGTCGCGTCGTTGGTGGGTGTGTGTGGGTGTGTGTGTTCACAGGGAACATATTTGTTTCCAGGAAAAACTAAATTCCATAAACTTATATTAAAGTCTGTTCAGCGTAGGAATTGTTTTCTGAAAGGCTTTTTTCCCTAACAAAAATCTATTATATAGTAGGATATTGGTAGGAAAAAAGACCTTTCAGAGAGAAATGCCTACCATGTATGGAGTGCATACATTATCATAATGGACGTAGAATAAGTAGGTGATTTTTTTGGCTCTTTTAGCCTGCAATAGAAAACGACAAGGACGCGAACGTCAACTTTAGGTACAACCCATTTACAGTGAAATACTTTCACTTGGAACGTCTTATACAAGTTTTGAGCGTTATAGTAATTATTCCGATAAGTTTATTCCTACTATAGAATGGGTGTTTTCAATTTTGGTGAACTTTTGGCTCTAGTTGGACAATCAATTTCTCAGCAGGAAACCAATAGGAGGAGCACGATCGAACGATAGATAGGCACTATTATATTTGTTCCAAAACTAGACTGGTCCAAGCACACTGGTGAGCAACGACAGAATTGTCGCCGGTGTACACGGCTCCATTTGTTTACACTAGGCGCATCCAAATCTTGAGACAAATAAGTCGTCGAAATGTTGTGGGGCCCCACAACTCTTTTTCAATTACTGAAATCACAGTTTTGTCGTGTCGTTGCATTCAAACTTATTGAACACATTTTAACGACAAAAAAAAGAGTGTTTTAGACATTTTGTAGACTGTGTACACATAGCTTAAATGTACGATAAAATATTTCTAGTAAATGTAAGCATGCATGCTAACTTGCAGCCAAAGCTACAACAAACCAATAGCAACACAGACATAAACAAAAATATAGAGCATGGAAAGCTTAATAGACGAGGATGATATGATAAGAAAAAAAATCATTAGTAAATAGTGTTTTGAGACTTTGGAACACGCTCGACCTCTGAGCCCACGTACCCCACGTATCATAATCTGGGTTAGTTTGTTGGTCAATACCTCAAATGTAAACAGTACCGAGCATGACGGACAAACATTCCAAACCAGGTCCTCTCATGCTGTTACCCTTACTACCATTCCTGGTGGCATAGGTATGGTAGGTTCACGGTAACTTTAAACTGCACACACGCGCACAGTCGGGGAGTCGTCCTTAAATTACATAGGGGGTTTTTGGGGTAGGATGGGGTTCAGCATTTTCTTACTTTTTCAAGCGGGGCGGGGGCGTTGAGAAAGTAAAAGTAACGATGTTTATGACAAAGTTGAAAAAAAAAGAAAAGAAAATTAATGCTTCATTTTCATTCATGGATTAATCCCACTTTAATCACTAATTTTCACAGTTTCATAGAAATAATTGAAATTTGAGTTCATATTTTGCACAAAGATAGTTAATTACCATATAAATGACAAGAGATTTCGTTTTAATTATAATTAAGTATTCTAAAATTTCAAATCACTCGCTTTAATACCAATCCTTATGTCTATAAATAACTACACAATTAGAATAACTTAACAAATCATAAGAAAATAATTAAGATAAAGATGGGGTGGAGGGTTGACGGAAAATCTTACGAGGAGGGGGGAGGGAGGGCCGAAAAAGGCGGGAAAAAAATCCTATGTAATTTAAGAACCGCACCTAGGAAGGTTTTTTTCATCACCGCGTCTTACTACCTGTTCAGGTTATACGCATATATGGTAATTACTCTAATGGGGTAGGGGAGAAGAAGGAAGTATTTTAGGGGTAGTCTACCAACATTTGCGTGGAAGGATAATGGGAAACTTTAGGAAAAACCATCCTCATTAGACCTAAATGGGATTCGTACCCCGGTATTTTCGTCATCAGCAGTCAAACAAGACTGTGACGCCTTAGACCGTTAGACCACTGAAATATGTCGATGGGAAGCTTAAGTTTAATTTTCATAGGAAGGAACTTACCTGACAGCTAGAAAAGTTACTAATCTATTTCGTGTTCATACGTCAGTTAATGTTACCTGTAGCTGTCACTGTTTATATGTATTATCAATAGTTCCTAATCAAATATAACAATAAAAAACATAATAAAATGGTATCAATTTTAGCCACCAATAACGTGTATTTTCTAAATAAACTGTTGTAAAAACACAATTTAGTAGTATTCATCCACCTCACAAATGTGATTTATGTCACTTTTAACATTTAGTCGTTTTTAAACTTAAGAAAAGGGTAAAGTTACCGAAAACGGACTAAACACGCTCAGTGTCTTACTGAACAAACTCAGTTTGGGTACACACTTCGAGTTCATCCCACGGCCAAATAGCCAGCAAATTGGATACAAGTTTAGGCCCGAACTGAAAAATGGATCAATTTGCGGTTTTTCTTAATTATTTACTTGAAAATTAGCGAAATTAGGATAAGATGGATACAATTTTTGGGGATAAGCTTAAGCTAAAATAGATTTATCGTCCCAGCAATGAGTGTAAAAAATAAATTACACGATAGAATCATAAATACTTTCATATACCGTAATCTCTTTTTAACCGAGAACAAATGAAAATACAATCAATGTGTGTACCTATATAATGTCATTAAAAATACACGACACCCGCCAGATAAACATTTTGAACAGAATCGTAAAAGCAATTTTTCGGAAATCAGTAACTTCCCTTGATTTAAAATAAAAAAATCACGAATTTTCTTCGAGATGTAGGCAGACAGTTTTCACTTTTTTCCATACTTTCTCTCTATAAATAATTCTAATTAATATACAGGTGAGATAACATAGAAATGGCTTAATTTCCAAGTGAATTATATAAAACAAAAGATCGCGTTTTATCTCCTGCCAAAAGTTTTCTCCGCCGATCGTAACGAGAGCGCGACGGACGTACCTGTAACCAGCACCATAGCAGTTCAACAAAACACTACACAATACCCGAGGAGCACCGCTTCGTGACTGTCAGCTGTTTGTCTCTCTCTGCCGACCTTGCCAGCGCTGGAGATGCGCCCACCCGCCGATCAGTCGATAATATCGGCCACCAGAGCGAATAGCGGGACTCAAACACAACAACAAAATACTGGGGAAGAAACAAAATAAGAACGACGAAAAGGAGAAACGTAAAGAGTAAAAATAAAAAAATTAATTCCCTGTGGCTGAAACTCTCTTATGCGAGGGCAATATGTTAGTCAAAAGGGCAACAACCTGTTGGTATAGTCCAATTTTCATAGAAAGGGCCTTTTAGAAAATACACACATTTTCTTACGGTCAACATTCATTGATAACATTATACTGTGTTATTTTATAGGTATTAATAATAACTATGAAAATTTGACAGCAGTAGATCACAAGAATTGACGCATGAATATGATAAATTAGATCTAGTAGCTCTTCTAGAAGTCAAATCTGGCACACATTATGAACACATGAGTATAACAACGATCCCCCCCCCCCCC
>CABFWB010000104.1:247788-290875 GCA_902151455.1 Timema bartmani | reverse complement strand
AGGGAACGTGAGAAAAGGTCAGCGTTTTTGCTGTATCTATGGCAAAATACTTTTTTTTTTTGTCAAAAGAAATCAAATATTGCTCCAGTAAAAACATAAGAGCTTAATTTTCTTAGCATAGTAACATCAACAATTTTTGATCTGTCATGATCTCATATTGGCATCAGATGAGATATTTTTTTAAATGAAAATAAAAAGTTGGTCATTAAATTTCAGGACACCCTCGACACATGTTCAAGAAATGTTGAGGTATAATCAAAATACTTTAAAATTAAAATTAAATATTTTACAAGGTAAATTGATCATAATCTACTCTCATATTTAGTTCACTTTATATAAAAATATCAGTAACTAATTTAAGTTAATTTTACTAATCAAAAGGTGTGAAAAAAATTAAACTAAGTTTCCACTGGAGCAATATTTGTTTCCTTTTGAACAAAAAAGTGTTTTGTTATTAAAAACTACAAAAACAATGGCATTTTCTTGCGTCCCCTACAGACTACATCCCTACCTTAAATGGTTTAAAGTAATAGTAGAGTAACGACATCTAACAATGTATTCATACGTCATTCAGGTAATTTGATCTTCAGCTGTCACTTTTTAAAGATATTTTAAACACATATAATATAATACAGATAATACAATGAACGCATAAATTTTGGCCGCGGAAAAATGTGTTGATATTTTCAATAAGTTCCTTCCAATGAAACCAGGCCTGTACATTGTGCAGACTGACCAGCGAGCCATGAAAGAGTGGACCATGGTTCGATGGGTCGAGGTTAAAGACCTGATGCTATCCTATTTCAGGGTAAACCAAGTGTACATCATACTATCCTTTTTAAATAGAAAGGGCCGCCTCTGCAGACCCAGAGGTCTCGGGTTCGATTCCTGGTGATTCCAGATTTTTCTGTGAAGCAATGGGTCCAGAACAGGGTTAAATTAGCCTCGTGAGGACAGATTAGGAGTTACTTGAATGCCAAATTAGCGGCTGCGACCTAAAGAACTGAGACTAACGGCCTGAGGGTTCGTTGTGCTGACCACATGACACCCTCTATCCACAGAAGGTACTAAATCTCCGCCAACAGACGACGGCCACTCGGTCGGTATAGCTCGATTGCGGGCTGACGCCAAGGAGTTTTTTTTTCTTCTAATAAATAGAAAGTGAACAATAAAAAAACAATTTTTCTTACTCGAGATAAAAGAATAGCCGTCACGCAACACTTCTTTCAGAGCCGTGATTTATTTTTCTCTTCTGTTTCCACGTGTAGTTTGAGTTTTAGCTCTGTTAGATTTTGATTTACGGTCACGAGGTTGTTAACCCGAAAATCAAGCTCGCGCGCGCACTGTGGACAGCCCGAGTTTCACACCCGGAATTACACCCGGGGAACTCCTGTGGAGGTGGTCCGTCGCCCGCCGCCACCTGTTGTCGGAGACTTAGAGCGGGCGGGTGGTCAGCGCGGCGTCTGGCGGCGGGAACATCGCGCGTGATCGATGACGAGGGTGCGCGCGCAAGCATTCCACCCCGCGAGTCGCTCAACCGGTGACCCACATACCCCCTTCCAACCCCTTCAAGCGAACAGACATTCGCGAGGAAGGTCACGCAACTAAACGAGAAAATTAGGACAGAAATAAAAGGAGACCCCCTTGGGATGGTACCAAAAAAAGTATGATACTTGGATGACCCCGTCCTCCACACCAGTGGTTACACAGTCTAAGGAACCATCATTCTTACAATAAATAGACAGACTGGATTTCCTTTGAAGTTATAATCACAAACAGGTGCCCTTGAGATAGTTTTTCATTTGTGATTATGACCGATTTCCCCCATTTCCTATTCATTCCAAAGTGGATGATTTTACTCTAAGACTTCTTTCTCATTCATAAATNATATATATATATATATATACACATTAAAATCGTGACTTTATATAAGAGATATACATGATAAATCGACACCAAAGAAACAATACTCTTACCATCTTTTTTCTTGAAATTTCATTTGTCAAACATATGGACACTTTTCCAATAGAGCTTAGTGGCCAGAGGATTTGTTGATCTGACCAAGTGACACCTTCTATCCGAAAATGTTGTCATTATCATCACCAACAGACGAGTCAGTATATCTATATTGCAGGCTGATGCCTTAAGAGTTTTTTCCCCCCAACTTATTCAGCCACAAAACTTTGTTGCTAATTAATTGTGTATTATTATCATCAGTCAACAGTATCAATCTTTCAGTATTATGGTGTTACTTTCAAAGAGGATTATGGTCCAACATTTTAACATGTAAATTCTATTTTAAAAGCATTTTTATTTTATAATAAAGAGGAAGTTGTGTAATACTAATTTTTTTGCCTCAAGATTATGATGGCTCTTGACATTTAATGTGGCCTCAAACTTAAAAAAGGTAGGTCTTACAATTTTTTTGTTTTTACTCATCTGTGTCTTTCAGTAACCGGGGCTACAGCCAAAACGGAAGGATTTTGTTCAAACTTTATGTATAGTGATCATGTCTTGAGGCTATATCGTGATTTTTACTACAGCTCATATTTGAAAATTATACATCATTCATAAATGATCTTAGCGAATTTGTAGAAAATGGATTTTTGGAAAATATTTTACATGATAAAAAACAACTTGTATTTTGGGAGGAAAAATTATTTAAGTCTAGTTTATTTATGTTCAATTTTTGAAAATTATAAATTTATATGGGAGATTAGTACATTCAATCTTGTGTACCATTCATTAATAACAATGACACTTAGTAGAATAGTGACAAAAATATTGTCTACAGACAATAATTGTGTCAATTTGTCTACAGGTATAAAACAGTGTCAACCATTTCAAATACTGCTGGTAGGAATCTATGCAATTCTTTATTCTATGCACCCCACAAGGGTGATCAAGTGAGACTGGTTCAATTCTAGGAGGGCCCATTAATTTTTTAAATGATAAATATACTTATCAGCAAGAAGGTATATTTAGGTTGAGACTTTATGATTATTTAGGTTCGGTTCATGTATATAACCACAGCCAACTAAAATTGCCACACTAAGCCCCAACCTTCCTTTCCTACCGATTCATTATAAAATACCATCACATAAAGCCAAGATCCGCCACTGAGCAACCATAACTTACAACTACAGCCCCTATACCTGCGTGGTCCGCCACACTACTCTCGCAGTAGACTAGACTGTTGATGGCGGGGATATCGAGGTTTGAATCTCGGTTGGGTGTAGTAAGCGTGGTTTTTCCCAAATTGATTTTCCCCTCTCCCTCCACACAAGTGCAAGTACACTTCCTATAAACTTTCTTATCCCTAAGACCATTAGCGTAATTAGTGTATAAGAGTAGAACCTGAACGAATAGTAAGATGTGGTGCTAAGATAAATAAAATAAATACTACAGTCCTCTATAAAACTACATCTATAACAAAGCAAGAGGTAAAAATATTTGGAACAAAATCTTCATATTTTTTAGAAATATTATTTGTTGCAATAGTTGCATATATCAAAGGTTTTGGGTTACAACAATTTTAAAATCACTTAAATTTGAGGTTGTTTAGTATATACTGTTTATTCAATTTTTGTAATTTATCCACATTTTAAAAATAAGTTTTATTTAATTCTAAAAATATTCTAGTTTATATTTATTCGTATTTTAATTTTAAACTAAACCCCATAGTGTAAGGAAAGGTTAGAAAGTATATCTGAACCATTTCATAGCTTTGCATTAGTTATCAAGTAAGTACGGTGGCTAAACACTGCAATTTGTGAACACATGCTGGTCCAGTTTCTAGGAATTATTCTGTTTTATTTGCATGACGCTAGCAATATAGTTGCCAGCAACTATGTATAAGCCCACTTGATTGATGAACAAAAGCAGAGTCCATCGTTACCAAGAATAGGACAAAGAAAGATAGATTGGGGCGCGTCTTTGGACCCACATCTTTCCTCTGTTCATCAGACACAATTATTGGAGTTACATGCAAATATGTTGGCTCTCCAGTACATTGTAAAATGTTCATCAAACATAATTATTGGAGTTACATGCAAGTATGTTAGTTCTACAGTATATTGTCAAATGTTCATCAGATATAATTAGTGGGGTTACATGCAAGTATGTTATCTCTCCAGTACAATGTAGCATGTTCATCAGACATAATTAGTGGAGTAACATGCAGGTATACTTGCTCTAGGTATGATGTAAAATATTCACAAAGTGGCACATAAAAATAAGAACAAAATTAAGTTATAATGGGTACCAAGTGTAATGGGGGCAAGTCACACCAATTACAGAGTCGAAGGTGGCTGCGTTATCTGAAAGCTTGTGATCACATATATGTAGCTGGCACTTTCCACATGTCCATCACAGACTTTGCCTTAAATATGCGTGAAGAATGACCCTGAACATGGGACGATTCCTGGATAACTCAGTTATAACATTGGCATACTAAGCCAAAGGCCCCAAGTTCGAATCCCATGTCAAGGTGTCATTTTTCAATTTAAAGAATTTAAATACATAGTAAATAGTTGTATTTATATAGTAAATAGTTTTATTATTTTTACTAAGCGACCCAAACAAGTGTGAAGACACGAGAAAGAAACACCCCAAATCCCTGATATTCTACAGTAGGCTTCCACTTTGAGGCATTGATAAGCTGTCCATCTCCAAGCCTCCACAATTTTATCAAAATAAAATGTTAGTATTTTTTTTTGTGTGTGTGTTATAAAGTTACTATACTAAGATTTCAATGTTATCTTTAACAATTTTTAAAGGATCAGTATTACTTGCTCTATCGTATTAGGAACTCTAAAGTTCATTGCCGCAGTTACTTAAGTATGAAACTTACCCCTACCCCTATCCTGCACTAGTTTTATCCAGGCTACCTCATTACACCCTCTCTCTTTCAGGTACATTCTAATGTTATCCTCACATTTGTCTTCCCAATGAGTTTACCAGTCAATACCCTGAAAATTGTTCAAAATTGTCCCATTCGCGCCGCATGTCCTGGCCACTGTAGTCTATGAGACTATTATCTTAACAAGAACTAGTAATATGTATATATACATTTTCAGAGTTTTTTTATTTTGTGTTTTTCTTTATTACATTGTAAATTTTACATTTGCCTAGTTGATAAAACAATACTTTAAGTAGGAGCTTAAAAGTTGTTTTAAAAAAAATGGCTGGATTAAAAAATTTGATCTTTTATTCAATATCAAAACTTAATTTTTCCAAAATCTATTTATACAACTTTATGTAAAATGGAGCGTTTGGACAAGGAATTGGTATTAATATCCTTTAGTCTGGTTTGCACATGAAGGGGAGGTCAGGGTTAGAAATATAACCCGGTGTATTAAGGGTAGTTTTTCTTAAATTATTTCCTACAATCCCTTTTCCTGCAAATGTGGCTATATTTTCTCCTTATCCTTACCCAATTAATGTAATGCATCCAGTCCAGGCAGAAAAAAAAAGCAAATGAAGGTAAATGGCAGTGTAGGAAATTCATATTTTGTGTGTCTACTATAAATAGGAGTTCTTATTAAGAGATGGCTCAAGCTATTTTACTAAACTGTCATATTAATTATGATTACTGTAACCAGTCATTTCACTATATATATTTTTTCAATTTTAACAGTGGAGAAGTATTCCTGATTTGACTAGCTAGACAACTTGCTTTAAGTTATGTTTAAGGCACCCTAAAAAACAAAAATTGGATTTGTTTTTTCAAACATTTTACTATTGTTCCAATCCTGCTTTCCTACGAAAGCACTTGATTGTTTTACTTTATTATTTTTTACTATCATATCATGCACTCTTTTTACCCTGAAAGCTGACAGTCTTACATTGACAAAATACACTACAGCCCTAACTTTTATAAGCTAAGCCATAGTGTAATCTGTAAAGGTAAGCTTGATAACTTTCAGAGTTAACAAAATGCACACGAAAGAAATATAGTGTTCTTTTAGTATAAAACTATGTTTTTCTTATCTTTGCAATTATTATTATTATTATTATTATTATTATTATTATTATTATTATTATTATTATTATTATTATTATATGGTTTAGCAAGTATTATGAGTTGCTTGTTGTTGTGTGAAAAACAACTCTTTGTTGGAATCTGTTTAAGTACAGTAGCTGAGCTTCCTTGAGCAACATATACTAGGAGGGCAACGTATACTAGGAGGGCAACGTGTACTAGGAGGGCAACGTGTACTAGGAGGGCAACGTGCCTCTACAAACATTCTCCTACTAACTACCTTATATATAAAACAAACACACCACCCAACCCCTGACTGCTAATTCATCACTGTGAAAGGGGTATCTCTCATTTAAACAATTTGATACATTTTTCAGCCATGATGACAATCAAACCCAGGACTCTAAGCTTAGTACGCAGCCATGCTACTGACCGGGCTAAGGAGGTTGATATTTTTACAATGATCGCTACTCTTAAAAGAAACTATGCTTACAAAAATAAACATTGCCTTTAGTGTGTGTGTATTTTGTGACAGATTGCAATATAAGAAATAAGTCCGGGTGGGGTGGATGTTAACCTTGGAACACTCGCCCGGGCTACGACTGTCATAAAAAATTATTCATTCTCAAAGATCATTACTAGTGCCCGGGTTTTTATGTAGTATAAGCCTACAAAATAAGTACATAAATATGTAGCAAAATCAGTTAAAATAGTAAGTAGTTAAATATTTAACATCAAATAAACCTTATTTCCCCATGTTAATATAGTACATACATAATTTTGGGTCCAGTTTTTTTTAATTACTTTGTATCCGCTTCTTCTCCCGACCAAAAAACAGTGAAAATGAGCTAGTCATAAATAAGATCCAAGAATTATTGTTTTTACAACTTGATGACTTGTGTTTACGAATTGACACACTACACGAGCGAGATGCTGCCGAAATCACTATCCAGCAATGCCGCATTCTCTCCGCTTCACAGCATAAAAAATATCAGACACAAAGTTATATTATGGCAACTGTAATCCTCTCTCAAGCCAGCATACCTGACTTGGGCTTAAAATAATACCACGATAAATGTACACGCAAAATATGTAAAATAAAAACTGGGAATAGAGTACCAAATAATCTAATTCACCAACATTTCTCTTTTCATATTTCTAACTGGCAGGATAAAAATATTTAACTAAATAAAAATCTGAGCTATAATCATTACCAACAGTTTAAGACAGTTTTATAAGTGAATATTGCTTTGATTTGATATACAATAACTTATCTTTACTTGCATATATATATATATATAAAATGTGTTCTTACATTATACATCTGCTATATATGTTCTTTGGTAGTCACATAATAAAATGATTTAGTTAAGGTTATGTAATTAATGTATGGAAAGCTATTTTTTTGTTCCTGTGTGATAAACATCAAAACACAATGTTTGTGTTCAATGTCATAAAGAGAAAGTAAGTTTTAATATAATGATAAAATGTTCATCATATAACTATATATTATTGGTTAGGACTCAACTATGCATATATTAATTATTTAACTTACTACCATACTTTTAACTTCTTATATTTGCTAGATTTTAGTTTATTTACCCTAAATAATAACATTTGTTTGATTGTTTATGCATTCTAATAAGAATTATGAATTATTTTAGTAGTTAACCTCCAGATATAAGAGATTTTGTGCTCTACATTTTGCCAGCCCCCCCTCCCCCCTTTTTTTTTTTTGTATAAAATGAACTACTTGCCTGCATAGTGGCAAAATGGAGAATGCAACCAAGATTCATTATACAGTTCTGAAGTTTATCTCATCCTATAAGTTAGCACTCTTACTTTTACTAGTTAAATCATGATGTAGCTTTTATGATAATATCAGTGTAATTATTTGGGTTAAGGTTTACTACCCTTTAGGATTCACAGATCACTTAATTATGCAAAAAGATTATAACTTTGTGGCAGGCCTAATGATGAGGTTTAGATCTAAAGCAAGACCAGCAATGGAATAATGTGATAACAGCTGAGGTTATATAAATAAAAACATTGTTAGCATCTCCTTAAAAGTTTGACATATTTAGTCTTTAGATTCTAAATATGATGTGGTAAGTTTTAATCAAATTCATATAAGATTAATCAGGAAATACATATCTAGTTTGACTTTGTAAAATCTAGTAAATGAACAGTTTGGTTAATTTTCTTAAAGATATTTAAGAATTTCTTGTTAGGTTAAAATATGACTTTATTCAACAATGAACCAATCTACTTACTTTCCTCTTCTATATTTTGATGCACTTATACTATCAAAAGTGATTAAAATGTAATAATGACAATTTGAAATTTTATATTCCCAACTTGTAGCTAGATTTTTCTTTGTCAAACGTTTATGTAATTAAATAAGTTTCACTTACCTATGAGATCATTTGTAACAACTTCTTCAGTTGTTGAGGAACAATTGAGGTTAGATTTCCTTTTTGAGCTTTTGTCCTTCTCTTGTTTATTGGGAGAAGATTTTGTTGATAACTCACTGGATGGCACTGAGATTTTCTGAAAATATAACAGGCACAAAAGAAGAATAAATAAAACTTCCAGGGAAATTTGGTAGGCTGTTAATTAAAATAGCTTTATAGTAAATATAGTTAATAAAAGGATAGGCACTAGTATGAGTTCTAAATATTTATCATGTACCACTAGTGAAATAGTTTATTCATCAGCATGTTACATACTTAGCTAACTGTATATTCAAGAAAAAGTTCATTAAATCTTTTAAAGTAGTTCCATCTGACATGGCCTGAATGGCATTAAAGGTCACATGAATAGTGTAACAAACCCTAACACAGAATGTTCAGGTTGGTCGACCTTTCTCATTCTTTTCCTCCAAGTGAAATACTTGTGTCTTTGTACCAGCATTGGCACTAGAACGTACTAATATAATTATGACTTATTTATACAGATTTTTATTTAAAATGCATAATAATTATTAATATGATATTTAGTGAGACCCCAATTAGTTTGAATCATGGTGTGGCTATAAACAGGGAAAACAAGTAAAACCTGGAAAAGTCAGAATTTTTTTTAATGTCAGAGAGAACAATAAAATGTCTGTGAATTTAATCAAAAAATAAGGAAAATTTAAGAATGTCAATACTTAGCTAATTCTTTGCCCAAAATTCAAACACAAGTGAGAACTTTAGTTTTTTGATGTTGACAAAAAACTTTGCCTAGATATATCATTCTGCTAACATAAGATATTCTACAAGGTTTGTTTTATAATATATTCACACAGGGAATGTTGATGTTTGTAGTGTTTGGAATTTAAAAAAAATGTATGTAATCAAAGTAAAAAAAACAGAAAAATTACCTTTCACCAATAGAAACTGTAAAAAGGTTAAGTGGGGAATTTTTTTAAATGTTGTCTGGAAAACCTAGAAAATTTAGGGAATTTTATAATAATTTATTTGTTTGAGGTATTTAACGTGCACTTTCTGAACGGCTGATTATATCCCCACATTATAATTTCTATTAGCGAAAGCAAAAGGGTCAACCAATTTAGTCGGTAAATATATTTTCACATACCTTCCAGGGTTTTTTGAAATGGCACAATCAACGTGGGACCAACAACTTTATTAACTTCTGAAGGAAGTTGCGCTACAGACTTTTATCACTCAAGAAAAATCTGTCGACCCCGGCTCAGTTTGAACCCACAAACATCAGGTCGTGAGACGAGGACTTTACTCCAAGACCACCGAGATCAACAGAGTTTTGTAATAAAAGTTTTGTAGCTATCCTGTTTATTCATATTGATTTAGATCCTGTTAATTTCTACAGAATTACTATGAAAGCCACTCAATAGTTTGTCTGGTTTAATTTTAAGTGGCTTCTGCATATGAATGACACTCATTAATTAATACAGCTCTTGCAAAGAGTTTCCTCCAAACACATTTCCCTTATTCAACCCAAGGATATTGAAGTGATCTCCAGCTGCCCTTTTATTGATTTGAATTTATTAACAGTCCCAGTTATTTTAGATTAATAAGGTTTTACTGTAGAATATCTTGGATTTTTTTTTCTTCCAGATAGTTCAGAGAGACATGGTTCACATAAAAATTTACTTAAAAAAACTTTATATGGAATAAGAATTTATACTAAATAATAGGAAAATTAGTTTGTACTCTGAATGATTTTGTGTACTTTTAAAAATTCATCATAAAATTGTTAAAATCACTCACATAAATGATAATTCAAAATCCTTCCTTGTTTATAAATTAATTCTAGTTTAACATTCTCACATTGTTTTTAATTAAATTATCATTTAAATGAAAAAAAGATCTTTATGAATAAATTAACTAAAAAAACATCTTTCAACAAAAAAGAAAAATTATTGGGCTGGCAGTTGGAAGGAGGATTAAGCCTATTGATAAAAACAGTGTCCAGCCAAGTAAAAAAAAAAGCTTAGTAGTGCCTCATGCTATAAACGAGGCTCCTGAAACAACTTTCTCTTGACCTCCATAGAGCATGTTAAGTCATTCTATGACAAGGGATTACAATTAGAAGGAAACCACATTTCTCAGATGTTTGTCCGTTGCCTCTCAGTTTCACTTCCACATTCGATAAAAAGTCCAAGTTAACATTTTATAGTAGAGAAATGTCCAAGTAGAGTCCAATTTTCATAAGAAGGACCTTTTAGAAGAAAAAAACCACCCACATTTTTTGTGACCAACATTGATAACATTTTATTATTTGGTGTCATTTCATGGGTATTGAAAATATTTAACAAAAATGACAGTTACAGATCAGATGAATTGACAAATCAATATGTTAAAGTACTATATCTAGTAACGTTCCTATCTGTCAGACAAGGAAGCTTCTTACTATGTAAAATGGACTGTAGGGGTAATTTTACTCTGCTTAAAAAATCCAAACAACTATGGCAAAAAAAAATTGAATTAAATCTGTAAGAAAGTATTGACAAATAGCTTTTTTAAATTAGATCAAAAAATAGTTTGGTTCAAAATAAAATAAAGATAGTTAAATATTTCTTTAACTAAATAATTGATTGATATGAATATTACAGTTTTCAAAATAAAAATTTAGTCAATGGTTTTGTAGGTACCAAATTCAGATAAATTATTTTGAGATGCTCAGTGGATGCTAATGGCCTTGAACCATAAAAGTGATAAATAGGTAACAAATATGAAATCTTTACACTAATGGGTTAGGGAGGAGGAAATATCAATTTAGAGAAAATGTATCTAGGCCCTAAATTTGTGTGAAGGAAAAGTAGAAACATTTATGTACCCCTCCCCCCTTCTCTCAGTAGATCTGATCAGGAATAAAACTTCAATATCCCAGTCATCCTAAATCCAAACTCTTGCAAGACATGATGACTTAAGACAAGTATCCATCCAAGTAGGATGTTATCAATAGACCAGCATCCACCCAAGCAGGATGTTATCAATAGACCAGCATCCACCCAAGCAGGATGTTATCAATAGACAAGCATCCATCAAAGCAGGATGTTTGTTATCAATAGACAAGCATCCATCAAAGCAGGATGTTTGTTATCAATAGACAAGCATCCATCAAAGCAGGATGTTTGTTATCAATAGACAAGCATCCATCAAAGCAGGATGTTTGTTATCAATAGACAAGCATCCATCAAAGCAGGATGTTTGTTATCAATAGACAAGCATCCATCAAAGCAGGATGTTTGTTATCAATAGACAAGCATCCATCAAAGCAGGATGTTTGTTATCAATAGACAAGCATCCATCAAAGCAGGATGTTATCAATAGACAAGCATCCATCAAAGCAGGATGTTTGTTATCAATAGACAAGCATCCATCAAAGCAGGATGTTATCAATAGACAAGCATCCATCAAAGCAGGATGTTATCAATAGACAAGCATCCATCAAAGCAGGATGTTATCAATAGACAAAACTAATAACCAATCACTTGATTCTCAAATTACCAAGCTAAGAACAGCTATGTGATGCTAAAAATTAACAGAGTAGAACACAACTCTTCTATTTTAAAAATTAAATTAAATTTACAAGCTAAGTCTCAAATACTTGATGCTCGAATCACCAAGATAAGACCCAACTACTAGATTCTCAAATTTGCAAAGACCCAAATATCCGATCAGAAAATTAACAAGGTGAGACCCAACTACTCAATTTTCACATCACTAAGGTAAAGCCCAATCACTCTTATGTCCCACTGCCTGGAGATTTAATATATTCCGAGCTTACGCTCGAGACTTCGGAGGCCCGTCTTAATCCTACCACTTTGGAAACAATATCAAATCCTGTTATGGAACCTGATGGTATAAAGGCTTCTAGATCATGCAAGGAAGACGAAACTATATCAGGAATGAGTGTTTGTGGTCTTCACTGTAATATTAAATTAAGTAGGTCTAAGAGAACTGGACTGTTGGCAACAACACTACCTCCAATTTGAACAGACATTACATTTTCTTGCCTAGCACTGCCTGTATCTTTTTGCTCGGAAGTCTTTTCTGAATATCTGGTGTATTATATATTATGTGTGTTTATATCTATTGTACAGCTCCCAGTTTAGCATGGTTTATGTATGTGTTTGTATATTGACAGTTGAAATATTGATAATTTATATAAATGGAAGGAAAAAAAATCCTCATGGAAATAGAGCCAGATGTTACTAACCCAAATAATTGTATTTATTAGTACAGATATTTAGCTCCTCTAGGACTCATTCTCAAAGAAGTGCCCTTCTGATTTTTCACTTCTTCACCCCAAACATAGTAGCACCACTCTAATTTACCAGGATAGATAGCTAATATGCATAGATGGCACAAGAGATAAACCCGAGGAGACAAGAATTACACTAAGCCCTCCAAGGTCTGCGGTCACCCTGGATTCTCATCAGTCATTAGGTCTCTGTTCCCTCCCCCGAAGCATCAGTTCTTGTATCTCCAGCAGTTACTACTTTTCTTCTGGGAAATCTTTCTACTGTCCCCGCTATAGCTCTGTCTTCAAACACACTGGCAAGAGATCCACGATTATCAAGTATATTTAACTTCAGACCGTTCTCTCCATCTCCTGCTGATCTACAAGAATGCACTTTCTGTTTAGATACCCCTACTTCTATAAATTGAGAAAATATGACCTAAGACTTTACATTCATTTCTGACCACAATATTTTAATAAGACGAATCACCCGCTTCACTAGCCGAATGGTATAAAGCGTCCCACTTGTGTGAGACAGGTATGCTGAAGATGGGGAGATAAAGGTTCAAATCCCGGTTCAGGTCTACTGAGGATGGTTTTTCCCAAATGGTTTCCCACTCTCCTTCAATGGAAATGCTTCCTTCCTCATTCTTACCCCATTAGAGTAACCATTATACATATGTACAACTTAGATAGTAATACACGATGATAAAAAAATATATAGCCAGACCTTATCAAGGGGGCTCTTAGACGTCCTTGCAGGACCAATTACAGAAAACTGAGGGAAGCTGAACAAGTAGGATTCAAAAGCAAACATAAGCTCTAGACCAGGGATGAACATTTTGTTTAATGTAGACAAAAGTGTGGCGAATGTGAAGTGAAACCCATCACACCACGTACAAATTGAGAAATTAGGTGGCTCAATCGAACATTTAAAACAACACACACTGTTTGAACAAGTCTATTCAAAACACACACACACACACTTTAACTAATCAGTTACAAGTGTCTCGGATATAAATGATGGAAATTGTTCAAATTGAAAATTTAAGACGATTTCATGCAAAATTTAACCATCCTTTTGTCTGACAAGTTGCAAAACATAGCCAGAAACCTGAACTCATGGCATATACGGAATGCTTCCAATGATATGCAGGAAATATCAAGTTACAACCGGTATATGCTGTCAGTAAAAAGTTTACTTAATATGAGAACTTTTTAACTCAAAATTCACCTTACCAACTGTAATGTGTAATGAAAATATATCTATGATTTCTACCAATGACAAAGTCACAGGCACTTCGTGTACTACTACGGTTTGTTACCTACATTCACAATATGAAGGAAATATTAAGTTTTAGTTTAAAGTTGGTGAAAATTAAGATGTGATTTTTTCACCATCCAAGTTAATTAACCCCCTGAAAACTGTACACAGACCCCAGGGATTCTGATAAGAAAAAAGGCCTTCCAGATGGTTGTTAGCAAATCAGACTAAAAAAAATCTAATGAAGACAGCGATGACCTTCTCGGTCCTAGAGTGTGTGTGGGGGGTGGGGGTGGGGTTGACCTCGTAAAGTGGTTAGTGGAAGCTGGCAGTCCTCACCTCCTTGTCTGACGAGGTTGTGGCGGCGTTGTTGCGCCGTCGCTGTAGTGGCTCCACCATGCCCACCCTCCTCACGCGAGTAGCCACGCCTGACCCGACCCCGTTCATATGTACGGAGGGGGTGGAGGGGCTGCTCGCCGCTGACCGTGATACAGAGAGCTCCTTGTGGCGGGGAGAAGAACCCTCCTTCCGCGGGGACACGCTGCCATGACTAGACTCTGTAACACATACATTCACATTCATCACGCATATATTTTCTTTTAATTTTGAAAACGTTTATTTGTATTTAAAAGTAATATTTACAAAAATATTATATATATATATTTATTTTTTTGTGTGTTCAATAAATAATGATCTTCTATATGGTATTTGAGATAATATTCAGAATTCGAAGTAGTTTTTCTCACCACAGTTAATTTATTTGTACTCACAATATTTCCCTTGTATTGCAAGATGTCTAGACAAGTTTACTATAGCTCAAACGTGAGACCAAATTTAAATATTCAAACTCAAATAATCATTTAAAATCGAAGGTCCAATGTGCATAAGTATTTACAAAAATTACATCATTAGATAGTTTCGTCATCAAATAATTGTTTAATCAGTCACTTGCTAGGAGGGTCCTTAGTTTAAACCCCAGCATGTGTTTTTACCAGATTATTTATCAGACTAAATATACACTTTTTTTGTGTGGGTTTATTAACATTCTCTGCGTCCCGCTAGTCCCATTTAACGAGGCCTACACTACTGGAATAAATATGTAAAATATAAATGAAATGTACCCGCATGTGTGTGTCGGGAAAGTGGGTATTTAGGTAGGGTATTTAGGAAAATATACCTCAGTATATCAAATACCATCTCCAACAAGCCAGACCAAACGAAAATGACGTCTTAATCCGCCCGCTCACCGGTGCAGTGGGGTATTTGCTGTTGGGCCTTCCTGATAAGCTCTATAGACCATGAAGCCAACAGTTGGGAACCTAACATTGTTTATATAAAGCTACTGCAGGTTTCATTTCACCATCAACTTCTTTATCAACATTTCCATTCGCGAGAGTTGGAAAGTTTATATTTTGCCAAAATTTGTTTATATTAGCACATTTACTCGCAAAGTCAAGTTTTTAAAAATTATTTATTTAACAGCTTAAGTGATCGAAAGGTCTTAAGGCGTCATTCTCGCAAAAGACTGGACAGCCGATATCGGGGAGATCAGGGTTAAAATCCCGGTCGGGTGTAATGAGGGCGTTTTTCCTCATTGTTTTACAAACTCCCTTCCCGCAAATGCAGCTACACTTACTCTAAATTTAACTTAGCTCATCCTCAACCCATTAGCGTAATTAGTACATAGGCCTATAAACCGAACGGGTAGTAAGACGCGGTGCTAGAAAAAAAATACTTGCATATATTTACCTACCCCCAAGAAGCCGTGATATAACTCACCCGTGGGCGATACGCCCGCCGCCCGTAGCCGGGACGTCCTAGTGGTGCGCACGGCGAGGGTGGAGTGGTCGGAGACGCCGCCCCCACCGTTCCTTGTGATGTAGCGCCGCGGCGCCCCTTCCTCAGTCCGAGACCCAAACCGAGCCGCCATTTGGCGGCGCCGCTCCTCCTTGTAACGCGCTATCCGCTCCGCCGCCGCCTCCTCCCCGCCTCCGTCGGACGAGCATGAGGTGTCCTCAGCGCCCACTCCCACGCGGGAAGACAGGAGCGCTCTTCTATCGCTGAAACAATAATGTGGACGTTGTGATTTGATGGGAGAAATCTGTAATAGGATTCTGATAAGAACAGCGTCTGACAGTTACAAAAGTTAATAAAACTAGTTCATTTATCCATACGTCGAGTGGTGTGATCTTCAACTGTCACATGAGAAATAAGACTTAGTCAAATTTTCATAGGGAGAGCCTTAAATGACAGCTTGAAAAAATTAAAAAAATTATTTCATACACTCATACTTCAAGAGTGTAATATTCAACTAACACCGATACATATGTAATAAAATCCATGCGGCGTCTGTTAGCACAGATTTTTTTTTTTTTCAAATTCCCGAAAAGTTACAAAGATTAAACTTTGCCCACTTATTACTTAAGTCTTTGGGTTATCCTCAAAATTCTTACAACTTAAATTTTTTACAGTACGGATGGCCCCCACTCAAGGGGTTTAAATAATAAAAAAAATCCCGATAACCTGAAAGGGCCATGGACACAAATGATACTACCTTCGGTTTTGAAACAAAATATAGAAATAGAAACAACAGGGAACAGACCCGCTCCGGTGGCCGTGTAGCTTAACGCGCTACTCTTGTAGTAGGCTAGACTGCCGATTGCTAGGAGATCGAGGTTCGAATCTCGGTCAGGTGTACTTAGAGGGTTTTTTCCAAAATGGTTTTCCACTCTCCCTCCATGAAAATGCGGGTACACTTGCTTAAATATAACCTTTATAATCCCAAAAACCATTAGCGTAATTCGTACATAAGCGTATAAACCGAACGGGTAGTAAGATGCGGTTCTAAAAAACAAGAGAACAGACCTGAATCCTAGTTTCTACTAATATAATTTTATCAATGTTAGCCTTCTTACCAGAACCCTTCTATAGATCGATACACAAATTGTAAAAACAAAAGTTTTTGATTTAGTTTACACAGCAAATAAAATCGAAACTACGCTAATTTATCTATTTTTCTTTGCGTGGACCATGAAAATGCACCATCTCTCATTTAAGTGGGCGTAATTTCAAACAAAAACCGCGGCCGAGGAACGTAATTCATAACAACTAAACCTCTCGCGAGAGTTTTAAGCCGTGGCCGTGAATATCACTGTCGGTTTTAGCGAGTGATCTTAGGAAGAAGATCCATAGTCCACCACTGATTCAACATTTTAGAGGACTGAACTTGGACCTAGGTCGAGCAATACAGACAACCAAAGAACATCAATATTTCCCCGCCAAGAATCTCACTGAATAGTCCAGTTTATCGGCAGGGTAGATGTGCCTGACTGACTAGTGCAAGCGTTCTGTTTCTTCTAAAGTTTTACAGAGTTTTGTTTGTTTAAAATATACAACGGGTCCGAAAATTATCTTTACTACTTTTATACTATATATAAAAAAAAGTCAACCAATAAATGTAGAAATATTGGGACTGTCCCATTTTACAGTTATAAAAATAATATTCGGACATAATTATTATTCAGTATTCTTCCTTATGCGATATCTTTACCCTCCTACCCTCTTAGTTCCTAATTTAAACGTCAATAACCTAGTTTTAAAACATAACACATAAAAGAGTCAAGATGTGACACTTAAATTTAAAAAAAAACTCCATGGCGTCAGCCCGCAATCGAGCCTTACTGACTGAGTCACCACCGTCTGTTGGCGAAGACAACGCCAACTTCTGCGGACATGTGGTCAGCACAGCAAACTCACCAGCCATTAACCTCAGTTTTCTAGATTGGAGTCACTACTTTTTAATTCAAGTAGCACCTCGCTTGTCCTCACGAGGCTGAGTTGACCCCATTCCAGACCCACTGCTTCACAGAAAATCTGGAAGCGCCAGGGATCGAACCCGAGACCTCTGGAGCTGTAACCATGAGCTCTGACCATTAGATCACAAATTATAAATGTTAATTAGTTTTGCTCAGTCGAGTGCAAATCTTATTCCAATTAACTGAGATCGGCAAGACTTCACCCCTACCCCATCCCCTCCCAATGACGACAAGACTATTAATAAAAAATATTGACTAATATTTTAAATTTCGGAATAGGCTAAATTGTCGATCCGCCAAAAATTGTTTAGTAGCGGACATCTTCTGGAACTAAAGAGTGTTCGTTATAAACAAGCGTAAGTTATTTTACTATAAACTTTTTTAATCATGCGTACATAAATTATTCTTCATGAACCTGTATACTACGCATCATATTATAAAAATCGATTGACTGCACTGTGCAGTTTGTATGCAATATAATGACTAGTGGATGAATAAATACTTTAAGTGACTTACCGAGCAGTTTGAAACACTATCGTCAAGAATACAAGAATGAGTTGGGACATCTCATGTATGTATAAAATTTATTTATTTTTATTGAATAAACTAAGAATGTTCCACTAATGAGCTCAAAATTTTAAACACAATTTCAAGACATTATAACCTTTTTGTATACTTTTCGCTTCCTTTAAGTCTTAGTTTCAAGATGTATTTCTAATACAGATTTTTTCCCCCCCAAGTATTTCTGAATTTCCCTTGACAATAATGGTTTATATAACAATCGAATTGTTTATCTAGAGGAGACATGCCTCGGTGGCCGCATGGTCTAAGGAAGGACAGCACAGCCTTCTAACACCTGAGGGACTCTTAACTTTAAATGATAAAAAGCGGGCGGCAAAGTGTATCCCTTCCCCCACCTAATTTTTCCCCCTTATAATTTTACCAAAAGGCCCATAGATTATAGTGAAAACATATTGCCAAATAAGAATACTGATGAGACATTAAAAATGTATAGAGCTACTCTTAAACAAGCTATTTATTTGTAAAAATCAGCCATACCCCTAAAATGTGTGAGGTTACAGAAGCAATAGCTATTAAGATTCCAAAAACTAAATTTTAATTTTGAAAGAAACTTTTAGAAAGCCAACACACAATTGCAATTTATTTGAAAGAGGGCACATGTTTACAAACGAGAAAACATAATTAGGCCGAGTGAGTACTGTTTACTTATTAGTAGGTCTCATGAGAGACTGGAACCTCTGTTTTTTATTATTCTGTCATTTTCGGGTTCAATGTTGGATACATCAATTCGCAAGTTTCGCTCCAAATGTCCATCAGTCAGAAGGGAACGACTTCTTGATTTGATCTGTTTCATCAAAGAAAATGACTTGACATCAAGTAGGTGCTTCTGATAATGTTGACATTTTAAAAGCATGAATGTTCAATGCTTCCATTTCCTTGGGCAGGTAATTGATTTATAAAAATCCAATAGAGAAACTTCTGAAGATTTTACGTTCAATTCATATAATTCCATACAAATGGGTTACAATTTCTCCAAATTTAACCTTTCTAATCCCTAAAACCATTAGCGTGATTATAATATAACCGTATAACCTGAACGGGTAGTAAGACGCGGTGCTAAGAAAAATGTTTAAAAAAATGTAAGCAAAAATATCAGCAGGTTTTTAACAAGTTTAAATCTTTAGTTTTAAGTCATTTTTAAATTCAACGACGATTTATGCTAAAATGTGTACATCTAATGATAAAGCAAAAGTTTATAAACAGATCTAGCCTTCCTTTTATCAAATATAATCATGTTTTGATAGGGTCACAACAGAAACATTTAAGATAATGTGGGATAATTTTATAGGGATTTATGTAAGTTATTAAACATTTTTTTAAACAATGTAAACTTTTTAACTGGCCAGAGCTAATCTACATTTTGGCGAAAACAATATTAAAAAATATCAAACCACTCCATAAATCAAGGATTTCTAAACGTCTGGAACAATTATCAGCCAAATAGCAAATAATTAAATTATATCTGGGGGTAAAAGGGGGAGAAAAAAGGTTGAATGTCACTGCTATAGACAATAACTTTCTTATGCTTCCATCTTAATGTAAGCAATTACTAATCAATGGCGCTAAACGTCATTATTAAAATTTACCCGTGATATTTTTCCCAACAAGAAGTTGGCCACGAAGAAAGTGAAATGAACTAGTTTGGGAGACAGGGGTTTGACGATCGATGGGAGTCACAAGGGGTGATTAGTTCCTTGAAATTGTTTTTAATCCCCTTACCAAGCAAGTGCTAGTGTATTTGATTGAAAAATCACCCCCCTACCCTTGGGTTATTCCGTATCAAGCGATCCAATATTTCAACACCATTGAGCTTACACTATTATTATTTTTATTTGGTTCACCTAATGTAAGCCTACTCCCAGAGATATGAAAATTTTTAGATTTTTATTTGGAGTAATTTTTAAATATCGGCCCTCTGAAATTTCGAAATACTGTATTGCAATTTTTCAATGACACAATGACACACAATTACAAGATAAATTCTTATTCAAGCTATAAATGAAATATAAGGTTGGGTAAAAAAAGTGCTCACCTTGTATATCTCAAAAACCTTAATGCTAAAAATTTTGAATTCCTTAATATTCCAATTTTTTTAAAGTTTGAAAGAAACTACACATGGACTTATTTTTATACTATAGCATCATTTGTGGAAAGTTTTATCATTGGCTCACTTGACACGAAATGACCTCTTAACTGTGCATAGCTAGCTTAATTTACTTGGTCAGTATTGCAATAAATCATACAGATAATTAAATTTTTAGCTAATTTAGATATTAACTTAACAATGATTATTTAATATGCTTTATGTAAAAAAAAAGAGATGACCCGTTTCAAAGTGTTTTGGGTTAAAATAATCTATTCACACTTCAAACAAGTAATTAATAGTTTTTTGTCAACGTGCATCGACAAAAAAATCTAGCGAAATCAAACAAAGTAATATCAACAAGGCCCATCCAAACGCGCCGCGTGTGTAAAGTTAGGCCTGCGAAAGACAAAAATCAATTCAGCCCTCCTGGTTGGGCTGGGCAACTCTACAACACCCTCCCCTTCTCCTAGATCATACCATCTGGAACAATATTGCAAACAAATTAGGATGGTTGCTAGATTGCTGTGTGTGTCACAATAAAAAATACGAGAGGGAATTACACTCATACTAGGAATATATTATTTTAATATAAAGTATGATTATAAATTTGACCCGTTTTGGTGGCTGCAAGGTCTAAGGCGTCACTCTCACAATAGACTAGACTGCCAACGACTGGAAGATCGAGGTTCGTAGCTCCAGTCGAGTGTACTAAGGGTTGTTTTTCCTAAATGGCTTCCCACTTTCTTTCCACGCACATGAATGCCCATTATAATAATTAATGTATACCTATAACCAGAATTTATTTATTTATTTAGCAACGCATCTTAATAACCGTTCGGGTTATACGAGAAGTACTAATTATGCTAATGGGCTAGAAATTGGGAGGGTTGAATACAGAGGAAGTGAACCCGCGTTTGCGTGGCGGGAGAGTGGGAAACCATCTATGTAAAACCACCCCCAGTTCACCCGAGAGAGATTCGAACCTCGATCTCCTCATCCTCGGCAGTCTAGCTCAACAAAAAACTAACGCGTTAGCTAACTACGCCACCGAGGTGTGTATATAACCGGAACAAGTACTTAAGATGCGTTAGGGTGGAAAATGCCACTCGTATAAAAGCTTGATTCGCACGTTCGCCAAAAAAATTCAGAGCATAATCTGTTTAAGTGGCGCAGTAATTCACAAGCTGGGAGAAATGTATTTAGGCCCATAATTCTTTGCAACACGAACTAGAAACATCTAATTAACGACATATTTTATTTTTGGTGGTTAAACAGATCTTTAAGATTAATATCAGGATGGATGTTTTCTAATTATTATGTTGTCCCGGGAAACAAAATCTAAACAGAACAAAAACTACACACACGCTTTACATTTAACGAGTTATTTCAAAATTATTTCCCAATTGTTGCTAAAGCCTGCTTTTCATCGGAAACAAGTTATTTGAAAACTAGAAACTCATGTTGCCACAATGACGGTGAAGGAAAAAATACATTGTATTTACATTCTTAGTCTGTTTTATTAAAAATACAAAAAAACAAAAGTAATCCATAAGAAAGTATTTTGATAACTTTCGAGATAAACTTTATAATCAATAAACCAAATTACACATTTTTAGAATGCCAATTGTTTGTAACTTTCAAACAATGTTAGTAGATTAAAATGAGCTTCATATAAAAATCAGGGTAGAGATGTAGTGCGCTTGTATCTTGATTCATAGGCGCAAGCGCAATAATAGCCTGTTGGTTTTATAATTGAATTAGGTCTCCCAAGTTGATGTCGCGCGGAAAAGGGAAAGCTGAAGAAGTCGCGCTGAACAGACAACGCCGACGAGGCTGAAAGCGTGCGATTGATTTCGAGCTCGTCACGTAAGTACGATTCTACTCTTGTTATCGTTATTTTCGTGGAGCCTGTGAATCCCCAGTAAACTACTGAAAACATTTGTCGCAATATCCTGATGGATCAATTACCGGCGATGACGTCAGGACTCGGGGAGAGTATTATCGGACAAGACTATCAGAGAGCAGCACGTTTCCTAGGCCCGACCGCGAAGAAGCAATCCGGCCACACACACAGAGGAACAAGCACGCTACGCTAATTGCACGCGTGCTGAGATAATTACCTCCACTGGCATGTAAGAGTAGGGGCCAGTCAACGAGCCGCATCTTGTTACTCCTCATCTCAGACACGTGCGACCGAGTGGAGGTCAAGATGCGTTCAGGTGGCCGATGGTTCGAACACAGACAGTAGTCTAAAGAACTGTACTATAGTGGGAAGATGAAGGGGATAGGAGAGTTAAGGGCAGTGTTTTTAAGTATTATTGCAAAACTTTTTTTTTGACCAAAATAAATCTTGCCCCAGTAGGAACAATAGGAACCCGCCTCAGTGGCGTAGTTAAGCTAACGCGCTAGTTTCGTGTTGAGCTAGACTGCCGAAGACAGGGAGATACAAGGTTCGAATTTTTCGGGTGAACTCTCCTAAATAGTTTTCCACTCTCCCTTCACTAAAATGCGGGTTCGCTTCCTCTAAATTCAACCTTCGCAATTCCTAGCCCGATAGCGTAATTAGTACTCAAACGTATAAACCGAACGGGTTGTAAGACGCGGTGCCAAAAAAAGAAAAGAGGAGTTTAATTTTTATTCAAATGGTAGTATCTACATTTCTTGTATATCTGTCATGAGCATAGCGGCGCGGCATTAGATTATAAACTTTTTAAATTAAGATAAAAACTGTCATTAAATTCCATTAGACCCGTTCTCAACAGATTTTTTTTTTAAATTCAGCACCACGTCTTACAACCCATTTGGGTTGTACGACTATGTACTAATAACTTTAATGGTTTAAGGGAATAGATAGGTTATAGTAATAGGAAGTGTACCCGCATTTACGTGGAGAGAGTGGAGAACAATTTTGGAAAAACCACCCTATGTAGGCCTACACCAGACCGCTATTTGAACCTCGAACTCCCTGCAATCAGCAGTCTAGTCTACTGCGAGAGTAGCGCGTTAGACAACACGGATCTTGATATACATTCAAGGACTATTGATATTACCATGTGAAGAAAATTCTACTATGTTCCTACTAGAGAATTATTTGATTTCTTTTGATAAAAAAAATTGATTTCATATAAAAAGTGCAAAAACAATGCCCATTTATTGCGTTTCCTACATCCCCACCTTAATAATTTAGTCTCGGGTTTTGACCATCTTCCAGTTTACGAATAACAAGCAGTTTTTTTATCCACCAGATGGCATAAAAATCATAAAATCAGTAAAAATGGACTTAGCATGTTTTCCCCCTGTTGTCTTCAACTGTTAAAAAAAAGTTTAAGGGTTTTATTTTTTCACACCCAACTTGGTTATATCCATATTAACACTTATTGGGTAGGTATTAGGAAGATAGGATTAAGAGGATCAGTACCAGAATTTGCTCTGAGGAAGAGTGGAAAACCATCTAGGAACATCACCCTGTACACTCAGCCGGAACTATAATCCCGACTTCTCCATCACCGCTACTAAAGTCTATCCTAGGTGTGACGCCTTAGATCATGCGTACACATGCGCAGATGTTATGTGTATATCCCAAGTTAAAAATGGTATTAGTGTAGTGTTTTAGATATCAACGGATGATTCTGAGAAATGTTGATCAAACGCCTTATAATTTAATAAAATAAAGAAACGTTAACTCGCGCTAGTGTGAGCGACTGAACCAAGATTTAGTCCAGACTAGATTTTCAACCGCTTCAAGGCGAGAGCCGACGCATGTAACTTTTTTTTATAGCACCACGTCTTACTACCAGTTCGTATTATACGTCTATGTACTAATTATGCTAATGTGTTAGGGACGAGGTAGGTTGAATTTATAGAAAGTGTACCCTCATTTGCGTGGAGGTAGAGTGAAATACCATTTATTAAACAGCCTAAGTACAACCGACCGGGATCGAACCACGTCATCATCGGAAGTCTAGTCTACTAGGTCTTAGACCATGCGGCCACCGAAACAGATGCGTGTACTATCAATTCACCTCTAGCCAACGACGGTACGCAGGCACGAGGTACCGTTCTAGCGTGTGTATAATCTAATTATCATAGAAAAAGCCTTATCTGACGGCTAAGAAAGTTCCTAGACCTATTTTATTATTCGCATACAAGTCATGTAACCCACATCTGTCACTTTTAATGGATATTATTAATTTTTTTAAAACAACACTATTAAAATAGTTTCAATTTTGGCGGCAAATCACGCGCCAGTTCAGTTCTATACTCTGACTTTGGTTGGAAGAACAGTTTAGAAAATTAAAACATATTTCATATTATGTGTGTCATTTTATAGGTAATGTTAATATCTATCAAAAGTTATAACTGCAGATAACATGACTTCATGTATTAATAAATTGAAAGAGTTTTAGAAACTTTAATAACTACCATATACTGTTATTCCTACCAAAATCAGGATATAGTGTAGAGATGTGCTGTATTTTGACCAAGAAATGACTTCAGAGCCTGCGACAAGATTGTGTAGGTCTGTACAGTTAAAACTTTCTACTAGCGCTACACTTTAACAACCTTCAGCACACTACCCTCAGTCGCAAGTAACATTGTTTTAAGTGTATCTAAAAAATGTTTAACAGTAAAACTATGTTAAGAGTTGTGAAAATTAAGTTTAGTTTTGTTTTGAAACAGACCCAATCTCAGGCAAAAAAAAAAAGCACGATTACAAAATTAAACGTTACCAAAAGAGGATTAAGAGACGTAAAAGTTCCCGAACGACGCCATGACACCGGTTCCAGGACCGCGTGGTGTGTTTTGGTGCCGTGACAAATTGTCCCCAACTGGAGGCGGGTGGGCGGTTAACCGTGTGGACCACACGCGCCTAGTGTCTCATTACGAGGAAAATATTACCAAGGCGTAATGGCCGACAATGCCCACCTCGCTAACTACGGTGAAATATTGTTCGAGGAAATATAGGAGACTTAATTTTATGTGTAACTTTTTTTAATTTACACATGAAAGTCGGGGAAGAATTTTAGCAAAGCCTATTGTCAAAGGACATCAAAAGTGTAGGGATATGCATATTTACTAAGGAACAATTTCTAAATCAACTACATTGTGGTAGAAATATAAAACATTTTATGTTCAAAACTGTTAGGTGGGGGTAGAGGACGCAATTTTTATAGCAAAATATTTTTTTTTTGCCAAATAAAATAAAATATTGTTCTAGTATAAACAAAATATCTTTATTCACATGGTGATGTCACCAGTTGTTAAGCATCTGTCATGGGCATATTAGCATTTGATAATAGACTTTTTAAATGAAGAATAAAAGTTGTCATTAAATTCCAGGACACCCTTGACAGATATTCAAGAATTGTTGATATCACCATGTGAAGAAAATTAAACTATTTTTGTAGTGGAGAGTATTTGATTTATTTTGACCAACAAAAACAACAGATTTTGCTATAAAAATGTCAAAAATAATTACCTTTCTCACGTTCCCTACATTCCTGTTGATAGCTAAAATATTGTTAATCAGATGTTGCGTTTACGTTAAACATTGAACAGTACCTACATGAATTTGGTGTTTATTGGAATGAACACAAAACTATTTTCCATAAATTTATACACGTATAAACTCGTAAACATATTTTAGAAGTTGAAATGTTTCATTATAAAACGTCCAAAACCCCACATATGTCGGTTGATCATCGAGATCCAAATGTCCGAGAAATGAAAGGTAACTTGAATAGGCAAGGAGAATGAATCTACGTGAATCGAACGATGTAATTTAATAAGGGGGTCGCAACATAAATTATTTTAACATAATTTTTGTATTTTACTCTTGGTGTGATTGTTTATTTACTGCCGGACAGCTCCACACAATAAATTTATAAACCCACTTGGTTTATGGCGTTTATAGATTTATGGTCGACTATTCTAGCGGCTTAATGGCTCGTCCATGGTCAATAGACACGCCGAAATTTTGCGAGATGGGTTTTTAGAACTTCCACTTGGCACAATTACTATCAAAACAAATTTAAATTTCATTAACAGTTTTTGAATATATAATAAATAAATACGCGAAATAAACCCAAATATTTGTTCTTGCATAATTTACTACTTGGCCTTTAAAGTACAAATCTGAGTCGAGTTTATTGATTTAAATGCGAGTTACCGATATCAAAATTCAAAACTAAACTATTTTTATCCCAGAGGAAGTCATTGTTCTTTACCTTATTAGACTAATCTATGTTTGTAATATTCAAGCCTGTACTATGATAATAGTTTATTCAAAAGTTGTGAACTATTAAACAAGGTTAGTTTTTTCTTTCAAAAAGTTGTGCATTTGTAAGCTTACAGTAATAGCCAAGGATATACACGTACCAAAGGTAGCTTAAATTTGAGTTAATTTGTTATTATAATCCCAAAAATTATTTTATTTACAAAATTTTTACACCGATGTGCCACTTTTTACTTAACTAAAGCCAATATTTTTTATTTACAATCAATCAGGGTATTTAATGATCAGTCTGACCTTGTCGTAAGACGCGTTGGATTTATTTTTTTGCTCCAAAAGGGTCTGCTCAGAGTAAAATGTCGGAAGAAATAATTTCAACTAGAAGTATTAAGAAGAATAAATAAAAATAAAGACTGCAGAAGAATAAATAAAAAGAAAGACTGCAAGACCATAAATTCATAGAACCTTAGATATCAGACTATTAAACTGTCCCTTGAGTAAGCCTTAGGTGCGGTGCTACTAAATACAGGAATATACCTACCTAGACTAGAATGGAATGGGCCAGTTTCGCATATAAAACTGACCCATTCCATTCTGATATGGTCCAGGTAGGTGTCGCCTTGTATTTGGTATCGTATCGTATTTAGGCGTGCTAAGTATTGACTATGAAACTAGCCCATAGCCCCGGGCATCATACGACTGCGCTCAAGACTAGTACGTGCGACTGAATTGTAGGAGAGACATTACCAGCCAGCTTCACTAAAGCCGAAAGAATCTAACTGAGCATATTTAATTGTTTATGAATGACACTATATACTATATCCTTGATGTTTATAAGTTCCATGATTTTGAAAAATAATGAGATTTGGCAGCAGTGACATGCATCAATAATTGGATTAATCACTAAAGAAATTGCTATAGTATGTTTGGTGCGTCAAATAGGGCCCACAGTCATACGCGCACACAAAATTAGAGTTTAATTTTAGTGTGTAAATAATTTTGAATAACAAAAAACATTTTGAACCATTTCAAACTGTTCAATTTTTCTTTTAGTACTTTAAGTCATTATCGAAGGAATTTATATATACATAATTTAATAGATGCAGCCTCAATGCTGCTTCGAGTATTTTGCTAACTCATACCTGTAAAAATATAAGATTTAAGTATTTTAAATATACCTTAATGATGTTAAATAGATAGCAACAAATAGCTAATATAGACCTACATCGGTGGGCATGCAGAGTAAATGGCAGGATATTCTGGTCAAATTTGCCGATGTCTGACGATCAGGGTTAGAATTCCAGCCTGATCTACAAAGGGTGTTTTATCAAGATGGTATCCCACATTCCCTTCACTCGAATGCGATGAAATTTTTTCTAAATTTTATCTTCCTAATCCCTTACCTAATCGCGTGATCAAAACGTGTTAAGTGCGGGACGGGTAGTAAGACGCGTTTCTAAAACAAAAAAGTATAAAATGTATTTAACTAAACATGTTTACATAGGTTCTGGCACAAAACACACCCCAAATTGTGAATCTGGCCCTTATACTCCACCATGTGGTCTTACGCGTTACTCTCGCAGTAGACCAAACTGACGACGACGGGAAGATCGAGGTTCGAATCTCGGCCGGGTGTACTGAGGGTTATTTTTTCCAAAATAATTTTCTACTCTACTTCCACACAAATGCGGGTATGCTTCTTCTGAATATAACCTTCCGAGTCCCTAAAACCATTAATTAGTACATAAGCGTATAAGCTGAAAGGGTAGTAGGACGCGGTGCTAAAAAACAACACCCAAAACACACTTCCTTGGACCACTCTACAATCGGAGCGGGTTTGGTTGTTGTTATTATAAAGGTGTTATCTAAACTTTGAAGTTCCAGGTATGATGGTCTCCTAGTTTGGGTTGGTGTTGTGGGAACTGACCTCATGGTGCGCTGGTGCGGCCGCGTGTCTTCATTCGTCTCGCGGTGTCGTCTCCGAGGACTGTCCCGTGGCCGGTCACTATCGCCTGAAACACACACCCGAATTCAGCATGGGGTACAATGCAGAGATAAAACGAGAATAATAGAAGGCAAGGGGGGAAATAACATAAGGAAGAGGTGTGAGAAAGCCATGTCACAAGCTGGAGTGTAGTTTAATTGAATGTTTCTTTAATATAGGACACTAGTAAAGCGGGGGACTCCTCAACACTCCTCAACACTCCTCAACACTCCTCAACACTCCTCAACACTCCTCAACACTCCTCAACACTCCTCAACACTCCAAATAATGTTAGAATTTAAAAAAAATCTTATTATGATGAACTAAAATACATAGCACAGAAGATGACGTGTCTCATGCAAAGGCTATATATTAAAACTAGTCTTAAAGACTTGAAAATACAAAATTATACCATTATATATTCCTCGTTTACCCTGAAAGGAAGCTAGTTTATCACACATTATTTCACCATGGTATAGTTTATAAGAGAGGGCCATAGGGTAATACGTCAAGGTAAGACTCACCTTTCAGGGTAAATGGTTTGTACAAAAAATTTCCCTGAAAGATCGTGCCCAGATTTAATTTTAATTAATACTGCACTATTTACCGAATTACTACAAACTTTAATTTTTGTGAAGTTTATAAAATCGTACACACATTTTAAAACTGTAATTAACTGCTGTATAGAGGGCAAATATTATCAAAATAGTTATAGAATTAAAATTAGTAGTGCTTTCTTAAACATGAAATAAATTTTATTCGATTTAATCATGTAGCAAAGAGAAGTGAAGAACTTTTTATAATGTCAATTATTTAAAAAAGTAATTTAAAGTTTAAGGGGGCTTATTAACTAATTCTGTGATTGTTATTAAACTCATAATAGTTAAAATATTCCCTTTAAAAAAATATTATCTAATCATTCAAACTGAATGTGTTAGAACATAGCGTTAAACGGGCGATCATCTGAAATTCTCAGGCGCATGTATTGCCATAATCGTCGAAGTGCAAGCAACGGTCACAATATTTGCCCTACCATAAGAACATCTTTATTTTTTTGTGTCTAATTATAATCTCAAATAGGCTTTATAGTACGCCCTAGTGCAATTATGGAAACATGTCCTCAAAATACATATCGCATGTATGTAACCAGTTATTTTGCGCGATAATTCCTGTTTTGAAATCTAATAAACAATAAAAAAAATTAAGATTAAAAAAAAAAGTAGATGACTAGGAAAACGTAAACAAATCCGGCGATGGAAGGATTTTCTTGACCTACCTCTGTGAATACAGCTAATGGGTTTGAAATATGGCCCCGTTATCTAAATATAACCTTCGCATCACAACCAATCCATGAGCGTCTCCTCCAACACGCTGTATATGGCGAACATCGGCACATCTGTTCTACGCATGCGCAGACACTTGTTGCTCGCCTGTCCTAGTAACGAAGCTTACAAGAGGGGGAGGCGTCAGATCGTTATACGTGTATTTATAGGACGCCTTATCGGGGCTATAATGGAGCTAAACGACAGCAAGAGGCATCACACAGTGCTGTCAATTTATACTAACATTCAAAACCTTTAGAAAGAATGTCTATCACGAGTTTTTATAACGCTTTGTATCTCAACATATTACTCAAACATGGCGTACCCCCTGAATTCATCCGCGTACCCCTTGGAGTATGAACACCACAGTTTGAGAACCATTGTTCTAGAATATTCTTGGTTGCAGGGCCGGGATATTTGTAAAACATTTTAATTTGTATCCATTTTTATGATAGGATAAAGTAAGCATTATGACCAATAATTATAATTTCTTAAACGAAAGCAGTAGGCCTACACACTAGTCTAGCGTTGTGGTACTCAACCTTTTTTTGCTCACATACCCTCAGATATAATTTGCTTCAACTTTGTACCCTCAAAGCAGAAGGTGTATAATGAAAGTTGAACATAGGCCTATTCTATAATCTATATCTGAAATAATTTAAATAAATTGCATCCGAAATGTCTCATTTAAATCTTTTTTTTAACAAGTATTTCAATTTTACGTACATCCTTAGATGTCTTTGCGTACCGCTGGGGTTACGCGTAACCGAGGTTGAACACAACTGATATATCAACAATCAACCAACCAGAGAAACGTTATAATATGCGCAGTACAGTATCCCGGATAATAGAAACAGGAAGAGCCTGAAATCGGCGAGATTCCTGACCGCACGTGATTGAAGCCAAGATAAACATGTGCAAACAGACTGTCAGAACACCCGGGAGGTCGCTCTTTGCGATCGACTGAAAAACAAGCACCGAGCGAAATAATATTCATCAGCTTTGTTTTTTAGATAAACTTGGCAAGAACCTTCTCTGCGTCTTTCTCAACACATGCATCATAGCTTGAAGAGAATTCGCACACAGTAGTTTAATTGTTAGCTCGGCCGAAAACAAGATCGCAAATGAATTTTTGAGAGAGCAATAATACAAGTAGGCCTAATTTTCTTTCCATATTTTGCGTTTTATTCTCCCCCTTTCCCCCACCCGAATTGTTACACTAATACAATAGGGATGAGAAAGGTAGGGTTTAAAAAGGAATGTGCCCGCATTTACGTAGAGGCAAAGGGATAAACCATTTAGGGGGAAAAAACCTCAATATACATGGCCAGATTTGAACCCCGACCTCCCCATCAACGTTAAATCAGTTAAGAAACGACTGATGCCTTAAAACATGACCATCGATACCAACCAATTGATTATAAAGGGTGTTATTTTACAATCTTTGCAAAGATTTTTACAAGGAAAATTAAAGGTTTAACGCTAGATAGTCTGGTAGTTTTGGAAACAATAGACCTCACTCCCGTATCTTTAATCAAGTATTTTCTCTTGGATTTCAAGTTGAAATATCTCCCATAATTTTTCCTTCAATTTAAGTTGATATAATATATTCTAAAATAAATTATACTAATGAAGAATAACCGTTGTTCACGTGGTTTAATATGCCAAAATTATAAAAATACGGCGGGTGCTCGATCGATTGTTTAGAATTTTTGATTCCAAAAATTAAAAAAACATTTTGAGAGGCCGCCATATCCAAACGGACAACCAGCTTGAAAATGTAACATTGTCAATGCTGATACCATAATGTTACGTAATCTTACTAATATTATAAATGCAAAAGTTTGTGTGTTTGGATGTTTGTTACTAAATCACACCAAAACTGCTGAGCGGATTCGAATGAAACTTGGTACGTAGGTAGAGTATGTCCTGGAACAATATATAGGACTATTCCCAGCCTTTGATTTTACATTAATTTTCGTATAGATATTTGAAAAAAAATAAAAGTTTGATTTATGACCAAAACCGTTTAGTTGACAATTAAAAGATTTTATCAGTTATTGCGGGTGAAGCCGCGACGGGTAAAAGCTAGTTCAAGAATAAAAAATTAGTAATTTATTTTAAATATTAATCTTTTCAAGGTTTTACTAAAATCAAACTAATTGTTTTTTAAGTGACCTTTCTATTTTTACCATCATGTCATTGGTTTGAAGCTTTGTTTATTATATCCAATTTAACCACAGCTTCTTAATATTTCAACCTACTAAATAACAGCTACTAGGGTCTAATTTAGATCTTTAAATTTTTAAATTAATATTAAATAATTTTATCTAAATATTTTTGTATACTCTACCTATCAATTTGACTGAGTTATACAAATCTAATAATCTATGTATATATATTTTATTATAATGTATCACAGCAAATTTGTGACAGACCAACATAAAGCGTAGAGGGGAAAAGGTTGGTCGGGGGATTGGAGGGGGGGTGCGGGGGGAGAAGCGCTACACCACGCATATTTTCCAGGACAACGATTTTTATATCTTAAGTCCCATAAAAATTCCAGCAAAATTTTGTTTTTAAATTAATTCAAGTAAGTCATATCCCACCTCCCCCCACGTGTACCCTTACAGCTAGCTCTTATCGGAGTATTGAACATACCCCCCCCTACGTGTACACTAACGGCTAGATCACCATGCTCGTTCCTGATCAGAGGCTGGCGAGTGTGGCTATATTTGGAACGTTCCACTGCACTGCCCACAGCAGGCCTTCATCCACACCTACTCGCCCTGAACAGCAACGAGTACGTATAAAGTCAGTCCAACATTTTAGTACACTTGCAGACAGAGGAAATTTAGGTACTAAAAACTCGAAAGATATGCGCATAATATGTACATGCATTAAAAATCATGCACTTAAAAATTATCAAAATATTTTCAGTTTGTCAAAAGCTATTTAGCTCTGAAATTGCTATTTTTTATATATTTCATAAAATTATATTAAAAGCAAACACGTAACGCATTCCATTTTCAGTAACTTATTTTTAAATAAAATAAAATAGATGAGATTAAAAAAATTTAAAGCAGAACGACATACATTAAAAACGGATACCGGCAGTATTCTACTAAAAATAATTTAGGGGACTTGATTATATTTTGAACTTCAAGATAGAAGGGTGACCTGGTGGTCTAGGGATAAGATGTCAGATGTCTGTGCTGAGGGTCCAGGGTTCATTCCTCGGTCCCGGCACAGATTTATCTGATTGCCAAACACTTCCTTAACCTCTGACAAGACTTGTATTAATCACAACTTGTGAATGTGTAAAATGCCAGGCCTCCACCGTGGTTCGGATCCCACGTTAAACTGTAGGTCCTCCATTTCATCTCACATCACCCTACCATTACACATAAACGTAAATGCGTATAACCCGAACGGGTAGTAAGACGCGGTGCTTCTAATAATAATAATAATAATAATAATAATAATAATAATAATAATAATAATAATAATAATAATAATAATAATAATAATTCAAGATAGAAACATTAGGACAATTTTTATGAATGGGAATCTAATTTGCTTTCTTGTTATATAAGTCAGACGAAAATATTAATAAATGGTACGGCGCACCGCACAGACTTTCTCTCTCTTTCTATAAACTCGTAAGATTTATGAACGGAATAATGTACATTGTATCATCACCACTCCACATAAGAACACGCATAAAATAATATACAATGATATAGAATCAATGAGAATAGAGGCGCATCTTTGTCCACCTAAGAGCATTTCAAACAGTTTAATGTCTTCCACAAGGGTCAACACTTCGTATTAAAATTTCGATTTCTGGTTAAAATTTTAACATTTTATAAGGTGTTGCAGATCTTCAAGTCATCGCATTGATATTTANCTTTCTCTACCTGTAAGATAGAGAGAAAGTAAAAAGGGTATGGGATATATATCGCACTATGTCAAAACAATCCTGTGTTTCTAACTGTAAATTGAATGGTTTCAACCCTTACGAATAGTTTATAGAAGAAAGAATCCAACAACCCACATCGGTAAGCGCACGGACCAAATGCCAATGATGGGGAGGTCAGGGTTCGAAAACCGGCTGGGTGTACTAAGGTGGGTTTTTTTCTTTTTCAAAATTGTTTCCCACTCTACCTTCACGCAAATGCAATAACGTTTTCTATTAACTTTACCTTCCTTATCCCTATTCCATAAGTTTAGTTAAATGTGAATAGCCCGGACGCGGTACAAAATAAAATAAATAATACTCCAGCAAATGCTTTAAGTAAAATATTTCTCAAAAAGACACGAACTTAGTTGTACGATAATAGTGGAGTGAAAAAAGCATTGTTCTATCAAGAGCGAAAATATAAATTATCTGACCTTCCGTATTTTTTTATTAAATTTACTCTAGGGAGCGTTACAAACTTATAGTGGCGAAATTCAAGCCATTGATATTTGCAAAGAAAAAAAAATGACAAAGTTTAAATCTTTTCCTTAACAACGGCAAATAGTCAATTTCAATATTTCTTTAAATAATTCATTTTTTATATGAATAAAAATTACGTATATTTGTTTGGAATAATGTTTGATATATGTTAATTATTATAAAATGTAAATAAAATGGTTCAACTTGAAGGTAAAGAGTTTAGCATACGAAGAAAATATTTGGTATTTTTAATAGCCTCTTGTTTTAAAGAATGTGATGATTTATTTAACCTCATACCACAAACACTATTGTCCTTTTGTGCGTTATGAGTTTTTAATTATTTTGTAAACACCGCGTGTTACTACACATTCGGGTTACATGCTTATGTGCTAGTTATGCTAATGGGTTATGTGAGGTAGGTTTAATTTAGAGGAAGTGTGCCCTCATTTGTGTTGAGAGTGGGAAACCATTTAGTTAAACTATCCTCAGTACACCCAACTGGGATCGAACCACGATCTCCCCTTCTTCGGCAGTCTTGTTTATTGCGAGAGTAGCACCTTAAGACCATGCTGTCACCGAAGCGGGTTATTCGACTTTAATACGTTCCTATGTGGTTGCCAGAGATAATCAGTGAGACACACGCCTGTGCATTGAGTGAGCAGCCGCGGTGCATTGTGGAGCAACAGGTTAGCTGCGACAATGTCCTACTTGCAATCCTATCAGCCGGCCGGCGACATACATGCGGAAATTACGCCTCACACCAGACGTGCATCGCATGATCAAAACAAAGCCGCTCCACACCCAGCACCGTTGCAGTTCGCGACACTGTCCTGGTTGCGTTGATCATGACGAGAAATTAGTTTTACCACCAGGGGAAAAAAAAAACACACACACGTGAGAGTTTGTTAGTCAGGGTTGCCACCATTCACTTAATTCAAAATCCTAATTGTTTTCTAGGTTTTTCAGTAGTATGGAAGAATAAAAATGTTTTACAAACTTAATTGAAGTCACACCATTAGTATTTAAAACAGAATTAATAATGGTTCTTTATGGGAAAATTTATATAATTTTTAAGCAGCCCAATATCCCAAAGATAAAATAAAAAGCTGGGTAGGGGGAGCGATAAGATATGTAACCTATTAGAATTCGTGATTTTTTCTTCAGTTCGCTTTTTTTCTTTGCAAAGACTTACTACAGAAAACTCTCAGTTTAATGTCCCAAAGTCAAAAGTATTTTGGGTTTGTTTTTTCATACTAGATAAATTCTTTGTTTTACCGGTATTCCAGGTCCGAAGAAACTCTCTTAGCTCGAGATAGTGACATTGCACTGGTTATTGGAGGGGGGCACTTAATTCTAGAGCTAAAAAATCAACTAAGCCTCAGGATAGTTTTTTTTAAAGTATTTAACGTGCACTTACTGAACCAACTTATTATATCAGCAAAATACTTATAAACCAACCAAAATGTAGGATAGACAACATTCAGCTCCCAAGTCTCAAAGTGAAAAGAAGAAATCCCAATTTCACAAATTATACATTTTCAAGCCATGACGGGAATCAAACCCGGAACCCTTAACTCAGTAGGCAGACAAGCCACTGAAAAAAAGATGTCTGGCATGTTTATAGTTAAAGAGAACAACCCCGATTTCATCATGAATATCTTTGATCAAACCCGGAACCCTCACTAGGTAAACGTAGTCTATCAGCGATACGGAGAGGTATGCAAAAAAACTGAGGCCGCATGATTGAGTGCAATTTTAGTGAGATGTGAGCCCGTTTGACCAAGAAGTGACGTCAGAGCATAGGTGCATCCAAGGGATTGGAATTCCCTGCCATCACCATCATCACCATTATACCAAGACCAAACATAATTTTAATAAAAGTTCAATTAATCATATAAAGAAGAACTACGCTATATAGGATTGAACACGTGTCAAATTTTTTGTTACATTCCAAGACAAGGTTGATTTATATTTAAAAGGTGTACTTATTATAGACCTTAAAAATGCCCCTAAAATGGAAAAAAAAATGTTAAAGGGGTGGGGGGGCGGGTGGAGGGTTTAAACTCTTCCAAAACGTGATTTATTTTATAGAAAAAAAAAGAGAATGTCTCCTTTTGTTCAAATAATATTAAAATAAAGGTACAATAAAATATATATAACGAGAAGCCATCGTTTTGTTAAGGCGATTGTTCCTTATCATTTGGCGTGGAAATGCAGAGCCATGGGAACAAACGGTTATCTTCAAGAATTTTTATTGTTTTGCAATTTTCTTTTCGACAACGTTTTGTCCAAGAATAGAAGCATGTTGATCAAGTTATACTTTTTATATCCACACCTCCTCTATAATTTTAACAGTGATCAAATAACGATAAAATTGACATTTTTCAATAGAAAACTGCCGGTTTCATAACCAAAAATAATAGATTTTAACGATTAATAAACATCGATGCATTATCTTACAAGGGGTGTTGAAAATATTAACATACAAATTTCACTCTTTCTCGAGAAAACTGATATTTCCAAACTTATGATTTTTTCGCAAGACCTATCTGGTAGCTAAGACCATCTACGGTTTCCATGATCCATCTGTTCTTGTTGGCGCGGAAGGATACTTTGGTTGATTGTGAATCCACGCCACGTCTTTCACCCTCCAACCTACCATCCCACAAAATAGGTTTTAGATTTGCACTCGACAGGGCCAAGGGCCTCAGGGGTTTTATTATTTTACGGCTCTTAAGACAAGTTAACACCTGGGGCCACACTTACAGAACCTCTACAATCCTTGCTTCCTCAACCCTACTTCATCAGCGTAAGTGATGATAAAGATAGCCCAGAAGAATAGTAAGACGTTGCGTACAAAAAAAACTTTTGCAGAAGTTTACTCTAAAGTATTTTGAGGTACAAACATGAAAAATCATTCAGTCATTGCACCAGATTTTTGAGACCTGGAAAAATGTAATATATTTCACCGATGTAAGAGGATCGTCTTAGTCCGTAAACCAGCATTACAATTAATAAAAGGGAAACACAAGTTTGATTGTATTAAAAGTTTACCTGTGAAGTAAGAAATATCTTGTTCAATTACGATTGTCTAACCCAGTTTTAACCTATAACATTAAAGAACGTTCAATGCTGACAGATTATTTTTTTCAAATTTCCCTCTTATTATCAGCTTCACATGAACATATGTTACTTGTTTAAGTACACAGGTGCCAAGGTTGCCATGCATGCTGTACAAATATTTGCATGTTCCATCACACACGCACACGTAACAAACAAAACAGTTTGCTCGCCACACATTTCGAAGTAAATGCAACCACGTAAAAATGGCATTCTTTGGGTGAGAAGACAATTTTAGATGGCGAACGATTTACTCCGCCGTGGGTACTGGATCTAGTTTGACTGCCGCAACTGCCGCTACCAATTTAATTCTGCATGTTAAGAATTGGGAAGGTTGAATTTAGAGGAAGTGAACCCGCATTCACGTGGAGGAATAGTGGAAAACCATTTAGGAAAAACCACCCCCAGTTCATCCAACCGAGATTCGAACCTCGATCTCCCCGTCCTCTGCAGTTTAGCTCAACACGAAACTAGCGCGTTAGCCAACTACGCCACCGAGGCGGGTATGCAATATATTAAAAAAAACTATTATTTTTTGTTGCTTCTTGGTTTTGTTTATAAACATTTCTTAAGCCAAACACAAGAGCATTTGTTTATAGAGTAACATACTGCTACTAGATTTTTTTTAATATACATAAGTAGCGGGTGGAGTACCACTTACAAATTTAAATCTTTGAAAAAAAGACTCCCAACTAATTTCTAACCATTTAGAAGTATTTTCGTTCATGTCGGTAGAAAGTAGAAATTGATGTTTCGAGTGGACCAAATAGCGACATTACCATCGATAATGTATTTGAAAGCTTCTGGATTAAATTTACTAATAAACATATATTAATGCATCATAAACATAGATTCAGTGGTATTTTATAAATGTATGTTAGGGCCGTGCCGCTTGAAACCAGCCAGTCCATCCCTGACCAGCATTATTTGCGAGTTTGCAGTTTACATTGGCGCAACCAGAAATTCACTTTGGTAGAGGGAGCATACAATGTATAGACTATATTAGCTCTGTACTTTTCCTCCTCATTTGAAACATTGGGGAAATCCTCAATGAGTATAGAGGTAAACCTTCTGTATGTGAAGTCGAAAATATGACATCATACACACTTCAGTGGCCGCATATTCTAAGGCGTCACTCTCGCAATAGATTAGAACTACCGATGACAGGGAAATCGAAGTTAGATTCCCGGTCGAGTGTACTGTAGTTTTTCCTTAAATGCTTTCCCACTCACTCAGCACGCAAACGCGGGTACACTTCCTATAAATTAACCTTTATTCATCACTAAGCCAGTAGCGTAAACAAACGCGTAAAGCCCCAATGTGGAGTAAGACGCGGTGCTAAAAAAAAATCTTTAAGTATTCGTCACAGATCATATATAGTCTACAGGCCTATTATGGTTATTTGCGAATTTGGGGAAGGGCGGACAAGGGGAAGCTATAGATGCAGAGCTTGCTTCTTCCCTATGCGCACCAAGTGACAGTTTTCCAAAACTAGATTTCATCAACCCACGGTGTTGAACTCATCTCACTTTTCAACTTTAAGTTGTTTTATGAGCAACTATTATTGATTCTCAATAAGATAATTATATTGTGACTGTTTCATTATGTTTGGATTTATAAGGACGTTGCCTGCCTGTGACTTCACAGAAAGTCAAGCTAGGATTTCTCACTTTAATTCATCAACATCTTGTTCGTTCAAGTTTTTCCAAGACATTTCAAAACAACCATAAATTATTAAACAATTCTAAAAATAGTCGTATTGTCATGAAATTAATTTTTTGACCTCTGATTTTTTTTAAATCGTCTACAAATTAGGCTATTTAATTTAGTTATGAAAATTGCCGTTAGGAATGCTCCTGCCAAGATTTAGTTAAATTAAAAAAATGTCCGTGGAAACTTAACTAGCCAAATTAGAAAACGGGTATTTAGAAATTGAACTCTAAGTGTGCGGACAGAAACTTGTTTTGTGATCTATCGTTCAGTGGCGTATACGAAGACTTGTCCGCACCAGTAACCGTGCCGGAAAACCACATGTCGGCCCGAAAACGGCCTCTCGCGTGAATGGAAGTGTTTGACAGCATTCCTCGCGTCCTTTGCAACCACGTCCACGCACAAGTGGGCCTAATCAGGCGCCCACAGGATCGCCGAGATGCATGGCAGACGTTGAGAAATTCCACATTATTTCAGTTTTTTTACACCACGACATTGCCCGGGCGGGTTATACGCATATGTGCAAAAGCGCAGATGTGTTAGGGATTAGGAATGTTTAATTCAAAATAAGTGTACAAGCATTTGCGTGGAGGGAGAGTGGAACATAATTTAGGGGAAAACTACCCTCAGTACACACGACCGAGACTCGAGCCCCGATCTCCCCGTCATTGGCAGTCCAGTCTATTGCGAGAGTGACGCCTTAAACCATTGTACCAACGAAGCGGGGTTAAGAATTTAATATTCAAAATTCTGGTTCATGACAAAATGGGTGGGAACACTATCAACATGTCCCTATTGAATTAAAAAACTTTAATCCAAAGTTATGTAATTTTAAAAAGTGTATCGAATATCAAATATATTTCAACCAAGTTTTAATGGAAGTGTCACAGTTTTGAAATTAAGGGATATAGGAAACATAAATCTTGTCTTTCTAGGACAGAGACAATTTAAAAGGATTACAGAACGAATTGGAAGCACGAGAACTAAATGTCGGTATCATTTGGTCTGATTTGCCATTGACAAGGTCAGATTTGAATCCTGGTAAGGTGTATTGCAGGTGGGTTTTATCAGGTATATGGAGTCATACGCCAACCCTTCGACTACTTTACGACTACTCTATTTTTCTACCATCCGACTCTACAGCCCTGGTTTTTACAACTTGTTTTTCATTCTCCCTTTAAGCAAAGGCGGGGATATTTCCTCTAAATAATACCTTATTCCCTCATAGCTCATCATTGTAGTAAATTCGGATATCCCGAACGGACGTAAAATAGGGCCGGATCAGAGAATACATCTTGAAAAATAAGAATTAGTTGTTTTGGCGATTAAAAACTGTCCCTTTAATCAGAAATACCGCGGCGTGAAGTTCTTTCTAAAAGGTGGTTCTCTTAATTTAAAGAGCTTTGGATGCAAGTCTAAATAACTTAACAGTTGTATCTCTGTAGGAGAACAAATAGGGGAGAAAAATATAAATGGCAATACGATTTATGTTGTGACCCCTATTAAATTTTATAATTCGATTTACAAATATCCAGTATATGCTTCTATAGCAGTTAACTTTCGTTTCCCGGACATTTAGGTCTTAATTATCAGCCAAAATGTAATTTTTTTAAAAACTTTTCAGAGTGTAAATTTTCAACTTATAAAGTATGTTTAGGTCTATTGTATAGGGCCACAGAAAATAGTTTGTTCATCCTAGTAAAAACAAAATTCATGGACTGGTGGGTTTTTTTCTGTCACCGCGTCTTGACACCTGTATATGTTATACACATAAATGCTAATTACTCTAATGGGCTAGAAATGAGGAATAAAGCATTTTAGATATAACCTACCCGCATTTGCATGGAAGGAGAATGCGAAGCCATTTAGGAAATAAACACTCAGCAGATCCGACTGTGATTCGAACCCCAATCTTCCAGTCATCAGCAGGCCAGTATAACACAATAGTGACGCTTTAAACCACCGAACCACTGTAGCGGGTTCGTGTCCTGTTTAAGGTTTTGTCAAAATTAAACCCAAGCGCATCATCTCAGCTACTTAAGACAGCCCTTTAATTTCTAAATTATTGAAAATGGCGAATACTACTTTACATGGTACCATGTAGCGTTAATTTAAAAATATCATTTTTTTAATCTAAAAAGTGAAAGCTACAAAAAATATTAATACAATATTACAAAAATTCTGAGATGGTTTGGTTTTCTCTCTCTTGGGAGTAGAGAAAGTAAAGGTGCTTGCTTATTCTTCGATGTTGTGAAATGGTTGATTTATATAAAGTTGGGTTTTTTATGATAAAATTATTTTAAAAAACAAAGCGGTTCTTTCTTGTAGTCGTGCATTATTATTCTCTTATCGACGGAGAAGTAGAGCTTCTGTACTATCTAAACACGTACCTCTGAGCGCTTATCGCAACCACAAACACACGACGTAATGTACCGTAACTTAACTGTTCCAGACACTCAAACCTTGCGGACAGTTTCGAAAAAAAAAAAAAAAATTACAAGCAGTTAATATTTAGTTATTAAAAACTCCAAACTGCTTGTCATCGTGGCTTAGTGGTTAGAGTGGTCGATCACAAATCTAGGAGACTTGTTCGATTCTTGGTGGTGATATAAAAATATTACTATTTGTGTACAACTGTATTCTGCTATAAGTTAAATAATAATGGAAATTATTGCTATAAGCTAAATAATAATGGAAATTATAAGTCTAAATAGGATATGTATTACTAAGCAGTGTACTAGAGTAATTAGTTTGTGAGTCATGTAGTGACTTTTTAAAGTGCACGATACTCATATTTTTAATTAAGTTAAAAGTAATATATTTACATGAGACATTTCTGTGATAAACAGATCTCAAAATTTAGAAACTAAACTTGTTTTACTTGTACCTTTGCGCGGAAACAGACATGACACACATCATTAGATGACTCAATTCTTTAAACTCGACGTAATTTCTAATTGCTCAGTTCGCTAGTTTGAAATTACAAAGCAAATCTTAATATATTTAATTCGATTGTTAAGTGATAAAATAACCTGTTTGATTAAAATTTTGAATGGAAATATGTGTAGAAGGTACACCCCGTTTACCCTGAAAGGTATTTAATTTAACTTACACGTTTCCAACATGGCTTAGCTTTATAAGAAAGGGTCATAGTGTAATACTTCCAAGGAATGTCTTCTAAAATTCAAGGTAAATAGTGTGTTCGGCCAGCCAATTTTTAACGATAAAGATACACAATTTCCACACATCCAATGCACCCCCTCACCCCTCCAATCTTCCCGTTAATGATGGTGCATTTCCTCTATGTTACCCTACTAATTCCTGCCCCTAATATAAAGTCATCAATAGCCTATGTGTTTCGCTTGCTAACAAAAATAATTAGTTTCTGGGCCACAAGTTTATTTCAAACTCACAGGCAACGACAACAATCAGTTTGTGGGCCACAAGATTATTTCAAACTTACAGGCAACGACAACAATTATTTTGTGGGCCACAAGTTTATTTCAATCTCGCAGGCAACGACAACAATTAGTTTGTGGGCCACAAGTTTATTTCAAACTCGCAGGCAACGACAACAATTAGTTTGTGGGCCACAAGTTTATTTCAAACCTGCAGGCCAAAATCTAGTATTTTGCAGCTATTCACAGCGCCACAAGAATATATTCCAAAATCTAGTATTTTGCAGCTATTCACAGCGCCACAAGAATATATTCCAAAACCTAGTATTTTGCAGCTATTCACAGCGCCACAAGAATATATTCCAAAACCTAGTATTTTGCAGCTATTCACAGCGCCACAAGAATATATTCCAAAACCTAGTATTTTGCAGCTATTCAC